>VZZY01006299.1:72506-119947 GCA_013400335.1 Eurystomus gularis | reverse complement strand
CATTCTATGATTCTATGACTTACCCATTCAAACAAAAGTGAGGCCTTTGTATACCATAATCAGCAAGATATTGGCTTGCATAGAGAAACAGATCTAATTTTAACTTAGCCCTTGTTTTGCCCAAGTTAATATTCTTATTTAAATAAGATTCTTTCCACAGAAAAGCTTGTTTGATGTATCTGCCTCTGTTTAATGATAGGAGATGTGCTGTGTATTCAGCTAACAAAATGAAGTATTGTGCAAATTAACATCAAGGAAGTCCTCAAGTGTATTAGAGGGTGGACTGCATAATGAGGATCTGAGATCAAGGGCCTGCGCTGTAATGGTTCTCTTCTGAGGGCATATTTATGCTGCATCTGTGCGAAGCAGTAGAGAATGTTATGCTAGAATAAGTAGCTGTGGTGCAGAAAAGGATCCTCACTGAGAAATCAGAGGATGTTTTACCTATAATACAGAGACCTACAGTTGCATGAAATAGTGTTCCACAGAGAGATGGAAGAATAAGGCTGGAGATGCCAGAGAAAATAGGAGCTGCATGTACAGGCTGGGCAGTTAGACTTCTCAAGATGGATCACGTTAGATAATGATCAGATCTACAGGAGGTTTTTCAAAGTGTTTCTCAGTGCAAAGAACAGCTACAAAAAACCTCAGCAGTCACTATCCATCATACACAAATGCAAATACTTCCAAAAGGCAACATATATAGCAAAGCAGACTGGTGCTGATTTTATTTCCTTTCAGCATGTCAGGATATAACATGGGCAGATTAAGAGCTTGCTCCTGTGTCATTCTGAGATTCTGCCACAAGCATAATAATTTCTATGGTTTAGACAGCACTCCTCAGCTAACAATGCAGTAAATTACCATTTTGAGGTAGGGCCAGTGCAGATTTATTTACCTTCATAGGTAGTTCAGGTTTTTTAGACTCTCTTTTACTAGTGATTTGTTTGCTTTAGTTTTTGTTACCTCAAATTTGAGTCCTAAGGTAGCTTCCCAGATGTTCACGCCAATTCTCAGTTTTTGGCAATGAGCTCATTCTATAAAATACTTTATTTTTTCCTTCTGGAAAAAATTCTGATTTTTATTTGGACTTGTGTGTATAGAAAATCAAATTTAAAATAGAACAACTTGATGGTATCAAAATGAAATATTTTCTTTGAGCTGAAAATACATCTTTCAAGAAGTATTGCATTGGCAGTTTATTTTTTTTTTCAAAGAGATTTTATCATTTGAAAAGATCATTTGCTAAGACTGGGGCAGCTTTTCATATTAAGGTCAGCCAAGTCTATACTTCCACCATTTTACCATGATCTGAAGCTTTAACAAGATATTTCCAAGTAATTATGAGAGTGAGAGTAGGTAAAAACGCACTCCAGGGAGGAAAGCAAGTCTATCAAGAACATGCCTTAATGGAAGTGTAATAGCAGTACTTGACCATGGGCTGAGAGGGCATAGTAGGCACCAGAGATGAGACTGGAGGGTGCAGAAAAGACACCCGAGGTGACAGGGACCCAGGAGGGGTTAGAGCATGAGGCAGAGGGAGGACAACAAGAGGAAATCAGTCTCATGACAGCTGGCTGAGACCTGCTTTGGCTGTGACAGAGCACAAGGAACTTAGCTTCTCTGATTATTGCTGGTCTTGTTACACCCCTGGGAGGCATATTTGCTCGCATCCATGTCTATCAGTTTATGGACATCCTTGTGCTTTCTACTTCATAATAAAAGTGTCACAGAACACTTATGAAATAGGGACTCTCATTGTTTAAAGACCTTGAGCACAGAGCTCCTTGCATGCATAAATGTATTTGTTCCTGTCTCCTTCCTCAACAAGAAGCAGGCACTGAATCATTCTCATCCAAATGTCACTGAACTTCTCCTGGTTTAGGCTGCTGGCAGTTCAGCTCTCAGAGCCAACATCCAGGGACACAGAACTCTAATAAATTTGATGGAAATAACACTGCCGCTTGATTGACGCAGACAGTGACAGCAGATATCAGACTTATGGTCCACATGACTGCATAGTGCAGCCTCAAATCCTCAAAAGCTAAATACTATCAGATTAAAGAAAGAAATCCCATGCTTTTGACCATTTTTACTGTTCATTTCAGTAAAGTCTGTATTTTATTTTTTAAAACAATTTATTTTGGGGAATAAATAGTATATGCAATCTCCTGCTGACAGATTCTATCTGTCTAGCTCCTTTGATACTGTGTAAAAAAACCATGGAAGATGTGGGCATTTCAGTTGTAGCTGTAGCACATTACCAATTTTATTTTGGATATAACAATGGAGACAAATTTTTGTGAGAAACAAATTGTCACTAGGGCTATGGAGTGCTACAAAATACAATGAGTCCTAGAACTCTATATAAAGACTTCTCTAAGCTGCAGAAAATTCCTTTGACATTCTGTTAAAAAAATATCTATCTGTTGGGAGCCAGCAATGGCTGTCACATTCTTCCTACAAAGCCCATCAGCAGAAAAGGGCTGAATCATTTTTAATCAACTCAAAACATCCTGGTTACATGTAATGTACAGCTGAAGACTTTCAATGCTTTGTCAGTTATTCCTAGGTTTTATACTTTTGGGTTTGTGAGCTTACATATCCATGATCCTCTATAAGACAATGTAAGTCACCCCAAAATCCTAACACTAGCCAGGAAGATCATTTGTATCTTTCACTAGACTGTCAAACACCTCATTAGTATTTTTGGATGGATGAACACATGAAAAGTCTGTCTTTAGCATGCAGCTATCAATAGCTCTTGTTTATCATGTTGTGGATGACCCTTTCATGGAAGTGTTCAAGGCCAAGTTGGATGGGGCTTTGAGCCATCTGATCTAGTAAAAGGTGTCACTGCCCATGGCAGGGGGGTTGGAAATAGGTGATCTTTGAGGTCCCTTCCAACACAAACCACTCTATGATTCTGTGATAATCTACCATACGTGAAGGCTCTATTAGGTTTTGCGGGAGGGCACCTGAAGTAAGTTCATAGATCATAACCAAAACTGAACACATTGGGAAAAAATTGGGCTGTGCATGTTAAGGCAGCCTGATCTCTTGCTGCTTATGAAAGTGTTTGAACAGGTTTTTTAAGGAATTTTGTCAAAGCCAGTAGCAAGAACAACACTTGCCTGATGCTAAGGGTCTGAACAATCACACTAATTTCTAGGCAGTCAACCATATGCTATAGATAGGAGAGCTCTGAAGTGCTTTGTTAAATTGAGCCAAACTTCAGAAGTCTAGCAACAACACTGTAATGTTTGACTTTTGTGTTGCCTCATAAAGTTTTAAACATCTGCTGTTCAAATATTTTTTCCTGGATTGTAAGATTTTGGGGATGAGCCATCTGTTGATTTGACATTCAGATGGTGGGGAGTAGGCAAAGAGGAGCTAGCTAATGAATGGAAGTAACTGGTGATGCTCCCTCCTTGTCCCTGGTAAATCTACATCTAGAACACCCTATATTCAGTCACTGGCCTTAAATCCCTTATAATGATAACATGTTTCAAATAAAAAAGATTCTTCTCATTTGGTTTAAGGGAAATTTATCCAGCTCTGACTTATTTTTGTCTATGTACAGCATGGACATCTACACCTAATCTTCTGTCCTGGGCTTCTTTAATAATCATTAGAGAAATATATACCTTTCTAAGGTATCTTAGGCATATTTTTAAAACAAGTCAGGTTCCTTGAAAAGGTGTTTCTACCCAATGACTACAGAGGAATAATAAAGTGAATACATCAAACACAGATATCTACATTTTGGACATCTAATGTTAGAGAAGAAGTCCACTCAGTCAGCCTCAGATTCTTGTCTGCAAAATTGTTGCTTCAGGTAGTATGACTTGTCTTGAAATGTTTGATCTTTTAAACTTAGTGTTCTGCATTTCTCTTTCCTGAATTGCATCCAATTTATTTAAATGATTTCCCTAATTTGTCAAGATCTTTTTAGGCCTGTCCTCATATATGTTTACAGACCCTCACAGCTTGATGTCATTGGAAATTTAATAAGCACACTACACTATTTAATCATTGACTACCTACTCAATGATTCAAGTCACTAATGAGAACATTGATGAGAACCGGGCACAAGACTGATCTCTGCAGAACACTACTCAATATGTAATGCTAGACAACAAGCAATCATTAATAACCACTAAACATGGTTTCCTAAACATTTGTATATCCTTCTGATAGTAATTTTATGAAGACCTCACTTCCCGTCTTGGTTTATGAAAATGACACATGGAACAGCTAAAAAAGAGTAGTAAGGTCAAGATATACCGTATATCCTACACTGTACACTCAGTGCTTTTCTTCAACAGAGAAGGAAATTCAGAGGGTATAGTATGTTCTTGACAAATTTGTATTAGTTGTTACTAATCTTCTTGCTATACTTGGGGTGTTTACAAAAATATATGTTTTAATGTTTTTATTATTGCAGAAATTGAAGTTAAAGTAACTGCTCCCTAATTTCCAATCTATGCCCCACACTTCTTAAAGATAAACTTTATATATGACCTCTCCCTCAGGGGCTTGCTGTAGATTAAGCAGGACTATCTGTCTGAGTAACCTTTCAATGCTGCTCTCTTATGGAAAGAGACTCTGAAGAGAAATAGAGAAAAGAAGTATTTTGTCTATCCCCAGATCTTGCCCTGAGAATGTATACAGCATGAAAATAAAAAGCAATATCAGTCTTGTCTAAAGATTACTAGGTCATTACTATGTTTGGAAGATAATTTTTAGTAGCTCCAGAAAATTTTGAAAATTTAAATTTAATTCAATAGTCTTTTCCCGGTTGTCTTTTGCTCTCTGAGTTCTTGCTCCTTTAGCAAATATGTTGGTTTTACTACACAAAGCAACATATGGGTTATGCAAATGAAGGTTTTCGATTTTATAATGCCTAATAAGGTCCTAGCCATTGGTCATTTTAAATAAGTGTATTTATATAAGCAATAGGATTTATTTTAATTCATTCTGGAAAGGCAATATAAATTCAGTGAAAATTCACTGTATAGTAAGATATATAAGGTCCATAATGACACTTTCTCAACTAAAATAAATTTAACTCCATCCATTTTTTTTTTTATCACTGAAGTAAGTTTTGTCATTTAGGGTATTTACAATACAGTTATCTCTCTTTTTTTTCATGGAATGGTGGTATCTTAACTGTAATGAAAAAAAATCTACTCTGAACTCCGAAAAATCCTCTATAGCACCTGTGTTGTTTGCAATGATTCTGTATGTGATAAATAATTCTAAGGTCATCTGAAATAGCTGTTTATATAATATTTCAAAAAGTTTTCAAGAGGCATTAGACACCCTCAAGAGGCATTAGAGGGTAAGGGAGTGGTCAAGCACTGGAACAGGTTGCCCAGGGAGTTTATGGTTTCACTGAACATGGAGATGTTCAGACTGGACTCAGCTGAACAGAACCCTGGGCAACCTGCTTTCATTGGACCTGCTTTGAAGTAATCAAAGTCAAACGAGCGATAAAGAATATATTTTAAACAATAAGATTGACTAGCCAAACAGATTTGTTTCCATGTCTTGATGTCTGAATACTCCTGCAAAGGTATTATTTTGTCAACAAATGACTGATCTCAACAAAAAAACATTGAATAATATTCTAGGGATTACACTGTGCTTAAAATCAAGATGAGCTTTTTGTTCCTTTTGCAGAAAATTATTTTTTCATTAATCTCAATTTTCTGTTGAAGCAAACATAGCAGCGTATTTTGGAAGAATTGCCTTATAGTTTTGATTTCTTATTTTGTCTAAGCAATTGAAAGTATTTTCTATTTACATTTGTGTTTACTTTTCCATGTGAGTTGTTATTTACAGAGATTAGTATTGAATATTATCTTTTCTAGAAGTATAAAGTTATTTCAATTTACAAGAAACATTGCAGAAATGTTGAATCATATTTCCTGAACATAATAAAAATCAAGCTATCATTTAAGTAATATTACATTTGAAGAAGAGAGGAAATAATACAGGAATAACAGGAAATTCTGCACTTGCATTTTTAAACCTCTAAATAATTTCCTGTACCACTTGGAATTTACCTTATAATAAATGAAGTCACTTTTTATTATTAACCACTAAAAATTCTAGAAGGCTACTGTTGCTTCTTTTAATTTTATTGTTTTAAAATTTGTATCACTATTTGTACTCCTGGAAAGAATAATTTTACATTGATGTCAAAAAATGAATATGGAACAATTTCATAGATCTCCCTGGGAAGATCAGAGAAGCTCCGTTACACAAAGAAAACAGAGATAAGACCAGAATTACTGAGTGGAGGGAAAGAAAAGACAGGTGCTAATTACTCTGCAATTTCTTAGAATACACTTAATTTTTTATGTAAAAAAAAAAACCTATGTACTGCTCCACGTAATTTGTTAAGTCAAGTGGAGTTTTCTCAAGATCTGTTTAATTTAATGAGTATGTAATTTCATTCACAGCTCCCTCTGCAAGGACAATTAAATGATTAATTATCTTCTGTCTACAGAAGAAATCATGTTAAGTCACAAAATTCTGTGATTTTTTACCTTTCATGTAGGAGGGACATATGAGGGATGATTTGCCTGTTCAGGTCAGCTCCTTAACTAATTGCTGTTTCAGTCTTGTTGGCTGACTAATTTCCTTCCTTTTTATGTGCCTGTGCCTATTAAATCTTGAAAGAAGCTATTGCCTTGCCTTGCACAAGCAGCATCTTCATCACATAAAGTTGTTCCAAAAAGCTGAGGAAATCAGTTGATACCTGCAGAGTTACAAAGCTGCATAGGATGTAAGAAGGTTCTTCTTGTGTCAATTTATTTACACTGCAGCATTTATAGTGGTTTATGACATCCCACTCAGCCTGTGGGATATCGTGAAGATGCTAACCTGAAGGCAGGGTACCTAGAAACCATGAAAATAAGTGTCAGAATAGGTGCTGCAGACATTCAATAGCAAAGAAACCTGACTGAAATGAACTGTTCAAAAAGGCCATTTTTCTACCTGGGGTCTGAGAGGCAGACAGACTCTATACAGGAAAGTTTCCAAGAGAACAGCAGATAGGTGCATGCATAGCAGATGTGACTCAACGTGTCTGTTGCCAGAGAGGTTCCATTTAGCTCTGACTATGAAATCAATTCCTTCTATTAGCAGCCTTACCAGAAAGCTGGCTGCCCTCTCTTGAAGTAAATGCTCTCAACAGGTCAGCAGTCCCTGTAGGCAGTGTGAAAAGACCATGCACATGGAAGGTTCAAAACAAACAGAAGCAGAATTGTACTGGCCAGTTTCAGTGTGACCAGTGTTGTCTTGGATATGGCCAAATAAACACAAGGAAAGAGACAGCTGGATGTAACAGAGTACATAGTAAAGAAACAAATAATAAAAACCTGCAGTCTCGTCCTTTGGCTGTGCGAAAATAGCAGAGAGATTAAGAAGACAGGGCCCTAAAAAGCAGAGAACAGGAAAACTGTCACAAAAATAAGGGAGAGAAGGGAAAGAATTTAAATGGTAACATAGTCATGGATATCATCTGAACATCCCAGATGATGAGCAGAATCTTAGAGCGGGCTTATTCCCCTTAATTTGAGCCACATACAAGTTAAATGATAAAGCAAGTCAAACTACCTCTATCATAAATTAAGAGGTATAGGTGCATTGAAAAGAAGATTTATCCTACCTAACTTTGATTCCATTATGAGATGAGTTTGCTCTCTAAGCAATCTGACATTCTTTTTTGTTAAAGAGGGTTGGCTAGATGAATAGCTTAAACTTTAACTAAATGAAGAGCTCAACAAAAATGCCTAACTTTTAAATAAAGTCAGATGAAAGATCCTCCACTCACAGCTGAAACAGCAAAACAAAATAAAATGAAATGGTTTTCCTAAACAATTTTAAAAAAAATCAAAATAAGCAAATAGTTAAAATCAAAAACTGAATTGTTATGATCACTTTGTCCTGATTAGTAACATCTGTGTTAGCAAGCAAGTATTCCTCTTAAAATATAAAAAAGAAATGCAAATATCTGGTCTTTGAAAATTTAGTACTATTTTTCAAAACTGGTCATTAATGGCAGTATTACCGGAATAATCAAGCTCACTAAGATATTTAGATTTTTTTCATATAGATCCATTTGTAATAAAAGGATTAAAATATAATGAAATAAATACAACTAAATTAAATTTGTAGATTTGGCTCAGAGAATGAGTTCTGTAAAAATATAATAGGCATTTAGTATTTAGTTACTTCAGATTATTTCTATCATACCACACTGGATATCACTGCTTGCTGAATATTCAGTCTCTATTTAAGATTGACCTAGAACAGACAACTGATATAGCTGACCGATTTCTCCATTCAGATTAAGTGTTGCAGATTTGACAGGGCTCGCTTGGGATCCATGCATGGAAATATAAAACAATTCAACAAATTTGCGCAAGAATAAAACACTGATTTATTCCCTTTTCCAATAGAAGGCATTTTAGCATCCTGTGATGCTGAGCAATGGATATTTCATGTAGATTTAGTCTGAGCTTATCCAGGTTCTACTCTAAATAGGATCTTATATCACATTTAACACTTCCTGAATGTCTCATACACTTTTTAATTAGCTTTTGAGTCATTCAGGTGGTATTAACAATTAATCATTTTTCATGTTGAATTTCATCAAATCATATTAATTGTCTGCCTCAATATTTCTGTCATCTGTATGGGAAAGCTTGGCAGTACTAATAAAAGAACTGGAAAACAGAGTGGAAGTAACTGCTGAGACATTTCTTCCTCTCTTTCGTGTTTCAGGACAGGATAAACAACAACTAAAGCAGATGTTTATTTCCTGAGGTACACCAAAATAAGGAAAAAAGGAAATATTACAATGACAGAGCCAATCAAACATTGTTCCAACCAGATTATTGTAATTTGTAATAAATTAGTTCATATAGCCTGATTTTAAATATATAATTTCCCACTAATTAATTGAAACTGTAGCCCTGTTTGTGGCCTCTAGATTGGATCCAGTCTGTCAAATTTTCTCTAGAAGACTCAGGAAACTAAATTTTGGCAGCATATACCTTACCTGTGCTTTCAAACAACATAAGATGCTTTTGCCTCCACTTCTCTTTAGAAAGCAGAAAATGAACCTGCAAATAATGCTGTGCCAACACGGTGATGGCCAGCATGGAGTAGAAGCTGTCAGCAGAGGAAGATCAGGCTCTAGTGGTTGCAGAAGTTGAACTATTTTGAGAGATAAGACTACTGTGTGGGGCACTACTCAGAAAGATGAATCAGATGAGGGCTTTATTTTTTATTTCAACAGTCAGCAGTGAAGTTGATACACTCCATAATCAGTATAATGTCTGATGAAAGCCTTCTGAGTTTTTGGATATAAAATGTGGAAGAGGAGTATCCATAACTATTAATAGTTATGGTTTCTGTTTCTTAATCTACCATTTTTTACACCAGTGCAAGAGTTCTATGCTTGCCCAGAGAACATAATATCTGCAAAGTCTTTGGCAGAAATGTCTATGCTTCCTTGGTACGGGAATATATAAGCATATGTAGTTGCAGTCTTGTGTTAATGTCCAGGGTCTCTGGTTTACTAGTATTGACTCAATCACATATATGCATGGAATAGATGCTTGAAAAGGTGAAGTTCTCCATAGGCATTATTGGAAAGTGGGGACTGTGGAACTGGCTGATGAAGACAATCTGCCACACACCTTCCCACATGCAAAAAAGACAGGGGTAAATGCAGTAGTATTTCACCTCTGAGAAGCTTTAAACACAATTGCACTTTAAACTCTTCTAGCATGTCTCTAAAAAGCTCAAATTTAGAGCCTTGTGCTGAACATGAATCTTAAACTTATTAACATTTCATGTTTACTGTCTGTCTTCATATTTGATTTCTGTAACACTGAAAGACCTTTAAAAAATTGTTGAGGCAATGTTAAAACATGGATTCTCTTTCATAAGATGGAAATAGTTTAGGGTAACTGGGCATCACAATTAACCTTACAACAGAAGACATTACAGTGACTGTTCAGGACATGTCAATTCTAAACACAATTCCATGAGAACTTCTGTGGCTTGTGACCTGAATCTTCTCTTGTCTGAACCTGTCAAAAGGGTGAAGTTACAAGTATCAAATCTAGTCAATTAACTTAAAAAGACCCAAACCCATGATAAGTCATACATAAACATTTCTGAGAAGAATCTAGGTGAAGAAATAAAAGCTAATAATTAGACTTTGTCAGAAGCATGAGAAGCAGTGATGTAATCAGGGTCAGTAATCAAAACACAGAAGATCTCAAGAGGGATAACAGCAGAAAAGCTACACGAATCTTTGTGAAGATCTTCCTTATAGAGAAGAGCAGAAATGCATTCTAAATCACAGGTATTCCATACAGAATTGTCCCATTTTACATGTAAATGTAAGAGGTTTCAAAACAAAATAATTTTTAAAATGTGCCTATGAGCTGGAAAAATATTTTTTTCAGAGTTTGAAACTTTTTTATGAAAATTCCCCTCTTTTATGTATTTCTCAATGGGATCAGAGGGTTTTTTATTACTACTCATACACTGACACAAATAAAAATAATTGTAATTATGCAAAGGGAAATAAGCATAACAACAAGTCATGGTTCATTTATTACAACCACTGCCCTGATAGGAGGAAGTGCCTTTCCTTTAATGGTTAAGTGTATACTTGATGGAAAAATTAGAATATAAACAAGTGAAGTGAGTTGCTCAAAACAAAGCAGAAATTATAAAGAAAGTAATCTTAGAGCCCAGGGTTTCTAATCTCATAGTCTAATTGCCAGTTACACTCCTGTCCCCAGGATCAAAAAAAAAATAGTTTGAAGAACCTCATATGCACAATGGAAGTAAATCTGAAAAGGAAAAAAAAAGAATGTATGGTGCTAAGTTTATCTCCAGAACAACAACAAAACAGTGGTAATGATCTATCTGACAGTAATGCCTGCCATCCTTGAACATTATACAGGGAAGCTGGAATTCAAAGGAAGTGATTGATTGGTCATGTTTACATACTGGGTGAATAAAAATGTTTTCTATTTTTTTTTTTTGCTGTCTACTAAAATTTCTGGTTTTTTCCTGAAGTTGCTCTTGGCTTATACGTAAATGTACCAACCCAGAGTCATAGCTATGGCTATAGAAAACATTCCCATCACATTTGGCTTCTGATCAGCAAAGTTTTTGTTACTCCAGATCACCCCCAAACCCTGCAGAATGCATCCTCCGTTGTTTCAATAGAAAGCTTGCGAACTAAAGCTGCCCTAGTGCCCATCATTGCCTGTTGCTTTGTTACCTACTGCACTAACAAATTTCTTGCAAGCAATTTGTGAAGACAGGGCTACAACTGGGTTTTTAACTCCCTGGCAGATGTGATCTAAGAATTATGTTTTTACTATTTTAGGACATCGTGGTGTTTTGGATAAGTGTATGGAGAAAACAGTATATGATTATACGTATGTATCAGATCTCATAATTATTCAGAAGTAGCCAAAATTCAGAGTGATTTAATCCACTGTTAAGCATATTCATTACACTTCTTTTTACTCAGTCATTAAGCTTCCCAGAAGCCTGAAGAAAAGTGGTACTATGGCAAGAACAAATTAAATCAGAACATTTGTAAGCTCTGATCCTTTTTTCATTACAGGACTTACCTTTAACCTCCTTATGTTTTAAGCTGTATTTCTTCATTATTTGATCTCTAATAACAGTTGTAAAAACTGTATTTTTTGCAACTAAACTGAATACAGGCTTATTTTGGTAGATCTCTGATAGATCATAGTCACAAATTTTTCTAGGAAAATCTGTCCTAGTGACAGAGATAAGTGTTACCATTTTCCCAGGAAGATACTAAAAGCATCTATAAAATATTTTTTAACACGAACTCAGCAGAGGCTGCTGCGGGGGTTTTCTCTTTCTTGCCATTTATAAAGCTCTACTCTCCAACCACAACAACATCACTAGAGAGCTGGCATGTGTCCCAGGAACTCTTCATCTTGTGCTGGAGGAGTAAACAGAGGGCTGCACTAGGTGCAGACCTGCCTCTCCTGGCTGACTCCCATCCCAGCACAACCACAGTTTTCCTAGGATTCTTCTGAATTTACACGCTGCATCTCTGGTCTGCTCCACTTCTTCCCAAAGCAGAAGGAATAGATCTCAGGTTTTAAAAGATTGGAGGCAAAATGAGACAACTTCCACTACTCTCTGTGATGAAGTAGTGTCAGTGTAGAAACCATGAGCCTTCAGTATAGTAGTACCAATAATTTGGAATCATTTGATGCGTACTTTTAGATACAGAATTCTGTCGTGGTACACTCTCTGTCACTGATCTCTACAAGATCCATTTACATTCTCAGTCATTCAAATCCAAGTGGTGTTTATTCCATCTTTCAAAATAGTCTTACTTGTTTATTGAAGGATATAGGAAAGCACAATACTGTACTTCTTCCTGTTTCTCCAGTCTGCTGTCCACTTTCTTGTGATTTGGTAATTTCTGTCTATACATAACAAAGGAAAACAAATGTCAGAACTGAAGTAAGGAGACAAATATTGAAAAATCGATTTCTTTGAAATTTAGATTTAAAAAACACCCCAAGACCAATATATTGATGTGAAGGCCATTCCTGGGACTTTCCACTCTCTCCTTTGCCTTCTTCTATTTTGTTATTAATAAAGAACAGAACAGCAGGAAGAATCTCTATTATTTTTGGTTTCCAAAACTGAGGAGTGTTAAAGTAACCTAAAACACTAAGAAAGTGGAAATGAAATTATTTTTTTAATAAGAAAAATTTTGAATGAAAATTCCACTCCAGCCTTAGCTGCAGCAACCATGAAATGAGGACTTCAGGATCCTGAGAGAAGGGATCTCCAGGAGTCTACACTACATCCCGTGGTATTTGACATCTTTATTAATGATCTGGATGATTAGACAGAGTGCATCTTCAGCAAGTTTGCAGCTGATATAAAAGGAGGCAGCATCTGATACACCAGACGGTTGTGTTTCCATTCAGCAGTGCAGGCTGGAGAAATGAGTTGACAGGAACCTCACAAAGCTCAGCAAGGGGAAATGCAAAGCCCTGCATATGGAGAGGAATAACCCTGTGCACCAGGATACGCTGGGGATTGAGTGAGGGGAAAGCAGCTCTACTGAGAGGGCCAAGGGAGCACTGGTGAACAAGCTGACCATGAGCCAGCAATGCACCCTTGCAGCAAAGGAGGCCAACAGTCCCCTGGGCTGCATTAGAAGGAGTAATGCTGATAGGTCCAGGGAGGTGATCATTCCTCTCTACTCAGTCCTAGCAAAGCCACACCTGGAGTGCTGGGTCAGGTGCTGGGCTTCCCAGTATGAGAGACATGGACATAACGGATGGCATCCATTGAAGGGCCACAAAGATGTTGAAGCAGCTGGAGTATCTCTCCTATGAGGAAAGGCTGAGAGAACTGGGACTGTTCAGCCTAGAGAAGAGAAGGCTCAGAGGGAACCTTAACGTCTATAAATACCTGAAGGAAAGATCCAAAGAGGATGGAGCCAGACTCTTTTCAGTGGTACCTGGTGACAGAACCAGCAGCAATGGGCCCAAAACAAAATACAGAAAATTCTCTATAATATGTGAAAAAAATTATTTTGTACTGTGGTGGTGGTCAAACAGTGGCACAGGTTGCCCAGGGGAGCTGTGGAGTCTCCATTCCTGTAGATACTCAAATCCTGACTGGACATAACCCTGAGCAACGTGGTGTAGGTGACCCTGCTTAAACAGTGGGTTGGACTGGACAGTCTCCAGATGAGCCATCACATCTCAGCCATTCTGTGATTCTTTGTAAAAGAAGATACTTAATAAGCATAGCCCATTTGCGAGAAAATTAGTATGGAAACTATTGTGATCTCTGGTGATTTAAGCATTTACTTTAATGAGACAACGTTTGACAATTTGTGTCAAATTGTCAGAGGAAAGATGAAAGTTTATTGAGTAGAAGACGCAAAGCTCAATTAATAGCTAAAATCCCTGGTTGCAGCGGGGCTGTAGTACCCTAGAGGGCAAATTTAGATATGTATATAAAAAGCATACAACTGCAAACCATGCCCAGTGTTTTAGACTTTAGTGGGGCAAAATCCAAGCCTGCCAGGCTGTTTGGAGACTGGGAGAAAGGAAAAAGGAGAATTACTTGATCTCTGCTACAAAGTAGCTTAAAAAGCCATTTATATATGATCAGCCTGAAGATGAAAGGCTAAGCTTTCTTCATTAGCTATTATTTTTAAGTAATCATTTTATAGAAGAGAGAAACCATTATGTCTGACATCTCATGTGATCAAAAATCAGTTTCAAACAGTGGGCTTCATCTTCATGTGTGTGTGTGTATTAAGACTATCTCATGCTTTTGCCTCTGGCATATGATGGTGACTTTTTGGCATTTTCTTCCAGCAAAGGCAACACCACTACACAGTAGAACCCAGAGTTCAAAAGAAGATCCATTAAGAGGCTTCCTTCTCTCATCTTTACTTCCTCACGTATGGTGATTCTGCAAGGACCCTGTCTTGAGGGGTCTAATGCATTGAGGTGTTGAACACCAGCAATTAACTGATAGCAGTCAAGGCTCATTAGGATTTCAGCTGTGCAGTCACCAAAACTGCCATATTCTCTAGTCTGTTCCTTGTATGAAGAACTACCATTTGTTGATGGCAGTAACTGTGTGGGCTGAGGAAACTTTGTCCTACCAAGGACTTAATAATCCATAGAAGGCAAAAGTAAAAACAAACTACAGCTATTCATAATTCTCAACACAGGAATTTCAAAAATAGGATTCTATATTTAATAACTTGGTCTTTTACATATGAAATGTATTTTTTTTAGAAAAGAAATATACTTGCTTTAATACTCTAATATTTGTCTGAGACCTTGAAAACTTCCATCCTCCTCTCTCCTACTTACTGTCACTACTAAAGTAGTCATTACCAGCAGCCATGCGTTAACAGCTGTGCATTCCAGGAGTAGCATTTCCATTGATTGTCCCCCATCACAAATATACCTGTTACTCACTCCATTTTCTTCAATTTGTTTGATAAATTGCCATTTAATTACTTTGGAATTCAAACAAAACACTGGCTGCAGCTGACTTTTGTGCATCCTTTGTTTGGTGCACTGCCTCTGAAGAACAAATGGGTGTAAAGAGCTGTTAAAGTGAGAGAATGCTGAGAATGGTAGGTGTGATGTCACTATGCCATCAAGATGATGACTGAGAAAACTGGTGCAACAGCATTTAGTTCTTACACAGTTGTTCTTCCCAGCAGATCTCAAGCAGTTTGAACTGACTTATTTCCTTTTACAGAGACTAAACTGAAGCATTTAGAAAGGCAATGGGTTGCTTCAGGATGCTGCAAGGCTGGTGGCAGGGGAGGGATACGAATCCAGATATGCAGCATCCCAGACTGCTGCTGTCCCCCCAAAATAAACTATTTTTTAAAGTTCAGAGGTACAAATATAACTTTACAACTCCAGCAGAGTGATAGAGATATTCCCTCCTAGACTCGTCTTCACTTTGATAAAAAGTATGTTTTAGTCTCTCCACAATGAATATGTACTTTTCCTGATTAACAAATCATATGTATTCTTAACAAAATGTTCTGTCTTCCTATGTCTGGAATAGAACTTATCAACAGAAGTGAGCTGATTAAAGCCTATGCGTGTACAACATAAGCGATGCACAGTAAATCATTGTAAAGCCAAATGCTATTATAATGGATTGATTTCATGTGGAATGACTGAATGTAGAAAAATGATGAAATTCAGAGAACGGGATTTTATTTTTATATTACAGAGAGGATTGAGGTCACAGGGCAAACAGAAAATAACACTCTTGCCTGGATAATAAGGAGAGATTTGAGGAGAGACAGGGAGTGATTTGCAAACCACCACTTACACGCTACAGAGGCCAACTGAGAAAATGAAAAAAATTGAAGAAATTAAAAAATTCCTGGAATTTCAGCAATATAGAGTTCACTCCTTCACCTTGGGGGTGAAGGTCTTGGGGGAGGGTTCCTAGAACAGAAATGGGCATAAAGTCAGTGAAAGGGGCTGTGCACAGTGAGAAGAAATGGATGTCTAGCAACAGAATTGAGAACAAATATGTGAAGCTTGTCTTGGAGGGGTTTCATACAACTTCTCTTGCCTTTCTGCCGACTATGGTGGCATCTGGCTCAGCCCTAGGGCAGCGTGTTATCAATGGGCGCATTTTACAGAACCTCAGAGGCTGACAAGGAGCCCAGGTTTGATGACTTCTGGTACCATAAAGAAAGAAGAGTGCAGAGGATGGATACTAGGCAGAGCTGTAGGTGGAATACACAGTGAGTGGTGACTGAAACTTTAGGTAAATGTTTCAGGTTGTTAGCACTTTGGAGCTGAAGCTTTAGAACCAAGAAGAAACAGAGGGACTAGAACAAAGACTAAGTGTATTTGAATTACTTTAACATAAATGGAACATTAAAAGAGAAGAAGAATTAAACAAATGTTAAAAAACCATCATTTTAACTTAACTAATTCTTTACATGAAACAAATATCAATTATTCACAGGGAGCCACATCCATTGGCTTAGATTTTTTTTTTGACAAAAATATTAATGAATATGGCTTTTACACATTTAAAATGTTTATTTAATGAAAATGAATCATGTGATGCATTAAGGGATGATTATTTAAAAATAGCAGCACTTTATGATGCAGAAAAAAGGCGGAATCTTAATAGCTGCTTTCATTTATATTTTATATGCAAAAACCTCAGCATAAAAAAATTATAAGAACCTGACTTTAACTAAATCAAAGTTATTCAAAGAAATGCTGCTTTCTCATTTTTTAAAAGCTTATTCTCTTATGCTAAGAAAGTATTATCTACAGATGAGAGTATGAGACTGAAAAATAAAACACATGGCTGCTCTATCACTTTACCACAGATTCTCTCTTTGGCGTAGACAGAGATTTTATGGTAACTTCACCTTAGCATCTATTGACTATTAGCAGAACTATGTGAGCTGACCTGCTGTGAAGACCCAAATGTATAACCTGATATTTGTCTAAACACGGAGCTTCTGCTCCCGCTGTGATTCACAGATAGACACAGCCCCAGAGCTTTCCAGGTCAACCTTTCACAGTGCCCTGCACAGAGCTACACAGAGAACAGTCAGGTGAGCCAAATCATGGCCATGTCTGCACCTTGCCAAGCAAGGGCCTTTAAAGAGAAGAAAAACTTCTCCAACCAGATTTGCAAGCATTACCACATCCCAGAGAAAGCTGCTCTGCCCCATGAAAAATTTCCTATTCTGATCCCAAATTAAATAATAACCACAACAGAAGGTCAGTAAGTGAGCCCTCTCCCCTAGTTTTGTCCATCTCTAATGAAATTATTTATTATACTTTTTTAAAAAATCTAATAAATACATTCATAATTTAGCATCAATGAAACAGATGTACAAGGAAGGCTCACTATACTGTACCTGCTCATGCATTTAGACTGCCATGTCCTGGTGATGCAGGGATTATGTTCTTTGTGTGGCACATTGTAAGTTACTATGAACACTTATAGGGTTTAGAACAGCATAATGAACTGTAGTACTTTCACTGGTTTATTATTAGGTGCTAACTTTTTTCTAAAAATAACTAATTTGCAAAATATTTCTTCCTTATTTTATATTAAGAGATAAGCTTAAAATAGAGCATGTGATCATGGTCAGACATGTACCCTGCAAATTGAAAAGTGACAAGTGTCCCCCCCCTAGACTACATGTAACACAAAACAGGCACAAACTTTTTTGTTTGTTAGTTCTCATGACAAAGAAGCAGAACTGAACCTATTTCCTGTGCACTCATTGGTCTGCATTATCCATGGATCACATTTAAAGTGGAACTAATAAATCTAAAGTAGCTGTCATAACAGTTCTAATTCAGTGACATGCATGATTTGCAAGATGCAAAGACATCAATAGTTCATGGCTCAAAAATAGCTGGTCTTAGACCTTCAATGGCTAGAAAACCTGACATCACCAAGTGAAAAGAAACAAGGTAAGAAAGAATTAACATTTATGCTTGGCTAGAGGCAGCAGGGACGTAATAAAACTGGTTAGCTGATCAGAGACCCTTCAGGAGTTTTCTACAGAAACAGGAAAACAACACTAAACTGACATTTACTCAGCAAGCCACCAACCAGAAGTGCTTGGGGGACCCCTTACACTGAAGCAAAATGCCAGAGCTGTATAATGATTAGACTTTGATGGATCCCACTGACGTCCCAAAGGCTTTTCCATTTTTTTTTTCTTTCATCTGATCTTCATCCATAATTTGACAAATTTTTTTTAAGTGTCTATTTTTCTTGCGATTTATATATTCCAGGCTCACCAAATTAATTCAGTACTTCACCCGATCACCAACTACACTTATCTCTTGTTTAACTGTTAAAATGACACTATAATCCAAAACCTGGCCCATTTAAAAGTAGTGACAAAACCTGATCACTATAAAAGTAGTGACAAAGATAACCCTGCAGCTGAGATCCCCCCAAATTGTGTGCTCCTAAAGTCACATTCTACCACTGTTTTCTTCTATTCTCTGTATTAAGCTCCAGTGAGTGAAATAGAAGGAGACATTAAAGAAAAATGACAGATACTCTCTATTAACTCCTCTCTGTTCCCAAAGGGGAAGAGAAAGGGACTAAGGGAGAGAGACTTATGGACTGGAAAAGAAAACTTAACCAGTTTTAATAAAAATAATAGCAACAGAATGAAAGGTATATAAAACCTAAGACCCCTGATGGTAATTACATCACTGTCACCACTCATGCTGTAGAGCAGGCACTGAGGAAGTCCCACACTGGACTCAGTGGCAGATGGAAACCAGATTCAGAAGCTGGATTCTGAAACTAGATCTGGGAACTCACAAATCAGGATTGAAGGTGGAACAGACAGGATGGACACTAGCTATTGAAGAAAAGAGGTTGATGCTTGTGGTGCCCCAACTTTATACTGAACATGGCATATGTGGAATGGAATACCTTGTTGGTCAGTTTAGGGTCACCTGTCCTGTCTCCTCCTCCCTATAGGTACAGCCTTTTACTTTCTGCACCCTCATGATGGTACACAAGATTCAGCAGCAACCTTGGTCTGCAGAGGAGCAAATATAAGCAATAGCCTTTCTGCACACTAGTTCTTGGTAGTACCTATAAACATGGAGCATTACCACTTCCAGAAGCAGACACTGTCTGAAAAAATGTGCTATTAACTTCAGAAGGTGCAGTTAGTTAGGCGAGACTTAGCTGAAAAGTAAAATCACTGAACAGCATTAGTTTTGTTCTAGCTCTAACCAGACACCAGTATTAATGTATAAATCAGTACATATGTCCCCCTCAGTCAGGGAAGGTCATCCCATTATGGGAAGTGTGACCCAATCTCTGTCCAGATGAAGCTATAGTACATTAATGAGACTCACTCATGCCAAAGCTCTTGTGCTTTCACCTCCAGGGAGGCACAAACAGAAGAATTTTCTGCAGGACCTGATAAAATGCAGTAGTATTTCACTTCCAAGTTCCTCCACTGCCTCTCATTTCTGTGGATGGTGCACTGGGTAGTTATTTATTTAACTGGAAGAAGGACTTTTTTTTAGATTCCTATCTTGTTTATTATCTACCAGCAGTATACAACAGTACAGGCAAGTCAAGCTACCTTTTACATACACTGAAGACAGCCAGGTTAAATCTAGTAAAGTGTTGGTGACCTACTTAACATTTACGAAAATCTTGTGTTTCAGTTTGCTGCTTCCTCACTGCACTACAACCTAGAGCACATCCAAAACTATCAGTTTCAACAAAAAATTCATACAGTCCTCATTAGTTAAATCACAGGCAAGGCACAAACTTGAAAACTCCAACTGCATTATTACTACCTGAGGAAAAAGATGGCCTCTCTGAAAACCCAGGCCCAGCATACTAGAAAGTATTTCTATGAGAGTTTTGAAGGGGTCTCAGAAATCAACCTCAGATAATATTTCTCAAAAGCAAAGGCAAACAAAGAGTATTTCTCAAATGTAAATGATTTCTGATTCACTGCTCACCACCACCATCATAAAGGTCTTTCTTTAGTGGCATAGGGGAACAAGTAAGAAAAGCTTTTGTGCACTGAACATTTTTACTGTATTGAAAGACGTGACCAGCTGAAGAGAATAAAACACCTGGAAGATGCCATTTATAAGGAAAGTTTTTTGGTTCAAAGAAGAAAGGAAAATATTGTTGTGGTTTGGTGTTTTTTTTATTTTTATTTGCACTCAGTAGCATAAGTAATGGATTTAAATTGTTGTTGGAGAGGTTTAGCTTTCTAATAGAATAGATAGCCTATGGGAACTGCAGCATCTCCATGATTTAAAAGACTGCGAGAATAAATGTCTATCAGGAGCAGTTTAAGTGCAGGTGAGTCTGCTTTGGAGACGTGGAAATAAACCAGGTGAATTTCTGTTGCAGTTATTTTTAAATTCCATACTGCAAAAAGCCATTGTGAAAAAACCCCTGAATTCTCAGAAGCAAAATTAGTTTAGAGGAATCCTAAATTAACACAGAGGTTATAATCAGTGAGTTGCACAGTTTTTTTCTGCATTAAACTTTAGATTGAGTTAATGGGTAGGTTTTTTCTGGCTGCGTGTGCGCTTGGGGCAGGATCCAGCTGTACAGACACAGCAATTTAGTGCCCTTTCAGCAACTCCACAGTACCCCACTTGCTGCCTAGTTGCTGCTACAGAACAGCACACCTCTCCCATGGATCTGCCAGCCGCACGCACATCTGGGACACTGATGGTGTCTGTGCCAGCACAGACCCATGCAGTTACCCCTAGAGAGGCAGGTAGTACCCTTTGGTGTGACCTGGCATGTCCTCACATCCCACCAACTGCTACATGTTCTCCTCAAGGCCATGGATGAGAGACCCTGGAGCTTTACAGGTGGTACTAACACTTACGTCCAGGCAAATAAATTGAGCTCCTAGTGTTTAATGCAAGACTGGAGCTATAAAAATCTGCCTAATACCTCTTGCTACACATATAATGTATTCTGAAATCATGCTATTGCAAACTCCTCTGAAACCATGCAATAAATTGTATGTCAAACCATGACCAGCTGTGTTTTAAAACAATTTGGATATGATTTTTCCAACTCCTGTGCCACCACTATCATAGCTCTTTAGTGGCTTTTATGTCTTTTCTGATAGACTTTTGTTTGCACAATAGATCATTAGGAAATACTTGGTTGAAAAACAGGTTTTAAACTGTAAAACCAGTGATAAATTATTAAACTTTATAGAGATATGCTGAAGCAAATATATAAGGTGCAAAGAAAATAATCAAAACCCCCAAAATTCAACTGCAATTTCCGTAGGAAACCGTATACTTTATGAGCTGCTATACCTATGAGTATTTGGAATCCCATTCTGCCTGCTAGTCAGGGGAGAGATGAGAAAAGATGAGAGAGACATACCCTGAGACAAATGTATGAAAACTTTCTTTACTTTTTGTTATAATAGCATTTGAACTTAGGGATCACTACCTATTAAGGTTAACACAGATTTAACCCGTTAACATTAAATATTAATATTTATCTTTCTCTTCAATTTTAAATCAAAATATAAAAATCTGTTTGTTCCCAGAAGTGAGTCACAAAGACTGGAAACCTTTTTTACTATTATTAATTAACAGGAAAATCTTCAACATAATGGCTTTCAGATTCCTATAACTTCCAGAATAAGAGCAGAGATCATTCTCATTGAGTGCCCACTGACTTCTTTTGGAATTGTTTATTGTGATACTACTGATTAATAACAGGACAAACAAAACTATGTCAGAGGGTGTTTTTCATAATTACCTAATACTGGATGGCAAAAAAAAATTAAACAAATAATTAGTTAAATTGTCCATAAGAGAACAAATCTGAAGGTCTGTATCTGTACATATTTTTACTTTTTTTCTCAGACACAAGAAACAAATTCTACATCTTAAGTGGTAGTATAAAAATACTAAGTCAAAAAATAAATTGTTACTAGAATTCATCCTTATCTCCTTTTTTCAAATGTTTTCCAGTATTTTCTCAAACTCTCCTGGAGACTTCAGGAATTTGAAATCTAACAAGAAGCTGAGAATACTTAATGAAAATTATTCCTCTACTACTCCAGAGATTTATTGTATCTCTGGAAGTTGAAAATACAATGAAATCTCTTACAAATTTAGAAGAATCATAGAGTCATAAAATGGTTAGGATTGGAAAGGACCTTAAAGATCAGCCAGTTCTAACCCCCTGCCCTGGGCAGGGACACCTCCTACTAGATCAGGTTGCTCAAAGCCCCATCCAACCTGGTCACATCCAGTGTTGGGACATCCACAACTTCCTTGTGCAACCTGTTCCACTGTCTCACCATGCACATAGTGAAAAACTTCTTCCTAATTTCTAATCTAAATTTACCTTCTTCCATTTTGAACTCATTACCCCTCATCCTATCACTACAAGCCCTTATAAAAAGTCTGTCCTCAGCTTTCTTGTAGGCCACCTTCAGATACTGAAAGGCCACAATATGGTCTTCCCGGAGCCTTTACTTCTCCAGGTTGAACAACACAAACTCTCTCAGCCTGTCCTTGTAAGAGAGGTATTCCAGCTCACTGATCGTCTTCATGGCCCTCCTCTGGACCCTCTCCAACGGGTCCACGTCCTTCTTGTATTGGGGGCTCCAGAGCTGGATATAATACCCCAGGTGGGGTCTCACAAGGGCAGAGTAGAGGGGCAGAATCACCTCCCTCAGCCTGCTGGCCACACTTCTTTTGATGCAGTCCAGGATACAGTTGGCTTCGTAGGTTGCACTTGCACATTTTTGGGTCGTGTTGAGCTTTTCATCAATCTGCACCTCCAAGTCATTCTCCTCAGGACTGCTCTCAGTCCACTCATTGCCCAGCCTGTATTTGTGCTTGGGATTGCCCCAACTTGGCCTTGTTGAACTTCATGAAGTTGGCATGGGCCTGTCTCTCAAGCCTATTAAGGTCCCTTTGCCATCCCTTCCCTCCAGTGTATCAACCTCACCACACAGCTTGGTGTCATCTGCAAACTTGCTAAAGGTGCCCTCAATCCCACAGTCCATGTCACCAACATAGATGTTAAACAGCACCAGTCCCAGTACCACTCCCTGGGGAACACGACTCATCACTGGTCTCCACTTGGACATAAAGCTGTTGACTGCAACCACCCAGCCAGTTCCTTATCTACTGAGTGATCCATCCATCAAATCCATGTCTTTCCAACTTGGAGACCAGGATGTCATGCAGGACAGTGTTGAATGCTTTGCACAAGTCCATGTAGATTACATCAGTTGCTCTTCCCTTATAAACTGAGATTACTGGAAACAAGGAAATGTGGGTTAGCCACAGAATCATATAGGTTAGAAAGGACCTACAGAGCTCATCTACTCCAATCTCTTACTCAAAGCAGGTCCAATGAAAGCAGGTTTCATCCAACATGTCTGAATAGAGGGCAACTATCTGAAAATGTTCAAGTCTTGCAGTCATTCTACAAAAACATACCCTTTAAAACAAAGTGCTTATGAATAGAAAAACAAGAGCATATTTTAACTGGAAAATAAAGTGTTTTATCATCTTCAAGAGATTAATTTCATGATGGAATGATCCAATGTTCTCTGTAGAAGGAACATGAAGGCAACAAGCATAGTAAATAATACTTAAAGATTAAAGGTTTTCTTACCTTGGGTGGGTTAGAATGCACTTGTTCAGGTTCCACTAATATAATTATAATTACACTGCATAAAGGTGTGAGAGCTTGTGATAGATAATAGACAGTTAGCCTGGTTTAACATCCTGTTTGAAGATTAAAGCTTGGATAATAAGAAAAAACCCTTATTTTCTTCCTGTGATACACTGGTGAAACACAATAAATCTTTAATAATCAGAGAAATGTTAAGAGACCATGGTGATGAGCATAGTACAAAGAGATTAATAAACTAGGTGATTTGGAAAATTTCTGCTTCCAAACCTCAACAAAACTGTTGGCACGAAGGGGAAGAGAGGAATTTTCCAAGGGGAGTTCATATTATCACAACATACCTTTTAGTTTGTTGAATAATGTTAAGGAAACTATGTATCTGTCAGAAACCACAGTAACGCATTACAATTTGGAGTCAGTGATGGCTTCTACAATAGAAGGAAAGATGCTCATGTGGGTTTGTCCTGTCTTTCTTGCAGGGAAGGAAGCAAGAGCCAGCAGCATTCCCTGACAGCAAAGAGGACCAGCAACATCCTGGTTCGTATGACCAGAAGAGTAACCAGGATGTGAAGCAAAGTAGTCATCTCCCTTTACTCAGCACTCTTTAGACTCCTTCTACACTACTGACTTCCATTTTGGGCTTCCTGATACAGGACTGGGTTTAGTGGAGGGCCTAAACCCGACCTAGTGGGGCAAGGACTGGAGCACTCACCCTGCGAGGAGAAACTAAGAAAACAGGGCTAATTCAGTGTACATCAGAGACGGCTTTTGGGGTACCTATCAGAAGCTCCCCAGCACCTCTGGGAAGATCAGTAAGGAGACAGAGCCAGGCACTTCATAGCAGAGCACACTAGGAGAATGAGATATAATGAGGAGAGATAAGCCTGAGCAACTTGGTTTGAGCATACAGCTGACCCTGCCTTGAGTGGGAGATTGGACTAGATACCCACCTCTCAATGTCCTTTCCAGCCTAATTTATCTTGTGATCCCATATGTTCCCAGAAAAGAAGCTGAAGAGTAGAAAAGATTCCAGCAAACATGAGTTAACAATGTTTTGCTGTTGCTAAAACAGCAAAATCATCCTGAGATTAATAAAGAGAAATAGACTTGCAAGACTCTTGTAGGAATGAAGGGAATAGTCTGCCTAATAGTCTGTCTAATCTTCTGCCAGGCAAATCTGAGCATGGATATTTCAAAAAGGCCAATATAGATATACTGTGAAGAGTTACTGAAAAATATAAATTCAAATGAAAACAAAAGCAAAAACATACTGGCGTCTTTATGATATAAATTCAAATTCCCATTCACTTCTTAAGGAATGAGAGAAAAAATAGAATTTCTGATTTTTTTTCTAATTGTTCTAAGTTGCAGTGAATAAAAATCACACAACTCCATATGAATGTTTTCTTTAATTCTAATTTGTAATGAATCCCTTTATGCTTCCTACGTTGTCATCTATCTCAACAACATTAAATTCTAATTTGTTGACATCTGGTCCAGTGTAAATCAAATCAAAGACATTTGACATTGCAGAGCTGTATTCAACAGGCTTTCAGACAAACAGCAGATAGAATTTTTCAAACATTGTAGCAGAACTACCTTATCCTCAGCATACACTGAAGAAATGGTGTGAGAATCAAGTATCAGAAAAGAAATTACCAACAATGAGAAAGGGACATCTGGTTCTTTCCACTTTTAGGTAACTGTAAACTAGAATAATTCCACTGAAGTCAACAATATTCTACTGGGGGAAAAAAAAATAATAGAGAAATTACGTTTTCTCACTTTGTACGAAAATTGGTTGATTGTATATATTCGGATGAGTATTCCTTATTATTCACAAAAGCATTATTCTCATTCCCTTGTAGTAGAGATTACTTAAACTTCCTCTCCCTCCACACAAAACCTAGCTACCTGAAGTTTTGGCTTATGTAATGAATAAAACTTTCCTCCGGAAATCTGAAGCAGAGTCAGTAAAGCAACTCAGAAACGGGAGGTTTCAAAGTAGGAAACAATCTCATTTCTTGCAGATTATCTTAGTTTCTACCTTCTTACTAAAAATCTATGAGGGTGGTGAGTCACTGGAACAGGGTGACCAGGGAGGTTGTGGTTGCCCCAACACTGGATGTGTTCAAGATCAGGTTGGATGGGGATTCGAGCAACCTGATCTGGTGGGAGGTGTCCCTCCCCATGGCAGGGGAGGTAGAATTAGACAATCTTTAAGGTCTCTCCCAACCCAAAACATTCTATGATTCTATGATCTTAAATAGATTGGCTGCAAGTTATTACAATGACCAAAACATTTGCTAGAATTAGTGGGCATGGAGAAGAACTCTTTTCCACAATGAGTTTTTTTGTTCATTGTGTCTTGATTCAAGCTTTGTACAGAAATCTTCAGAGCCTTTATGAAATAGAATTTTAGTCTCTAGAAAGGAGAGATTAAACAAGGGAATGGAGCTGTTATAGTGACCAAGATGAGGTAGAATTCAAGCATTCTTGCATTATAATTCTGGATCTGAATACAGTTTGAAGTGAGCTATCGGCTAGTTATAAGTTCTTGATTCTGATTGTTTATCTGTGAAATGCAAATAGAAGTTAAGCCTGTTAGAGTATGATTTTACAGTGCTTTTAAACTCCTAAAGTTAATATAAACTCAGAATGTATCCGTCAAAGAATGTAATAAGAAAGATAATTGCACAGGCAAGGTCTAGAAAGTGCAGGATTTAGTGATCCCATGGTGCAGGATTTAGGTGACATCAGTGATTTCATTCTTTTTAGTGGAGGAAAACCAGCTGTTGTGATTTCAGTAATGTAACCATCCCCTCCTGACTATGCAGCCCCTTTTAGGCTATCCACCTCCACATCAATGAGAGCACTATCCAGAATGACTTTTGGTCCATTACTGTAAACCTCTGGGAATCAAGGGAATCAAACACAATAAACTTTCCCCAGAAAATTATGGAAGTTTAATAGGCAACATCCAAGGGCTGCAGTGAGAGAGCTGTTTTCTCAGATTGCCTTTATACAATATGTAGTTTGAGCTTGTCATCATCCCTAAACCAGTGACGGCAGCTCTTCACTCTGAAAGATCCTGTCCAACATATGAGTTTATGTTAGTCCACAAACCACAAAACATTTATTGTTGTTTTTTTTTTCATTGAAGATTTCTATGCCAAATAATTAGCTCAGTAAATGTAAAGATCTCCCTGAGATGAAACCGTGCTAGTGAAAACATCAGCCTAGTGCTAAATACCATCAACAGAAAGACCTGTGCCCTCACTGTTTATCAACATGTAAAAAGTATGAACACACACTGTCCTCAGTCAGACCTGACTGGGTGATTGAAACGGAACCATCATGCCTTTCAGCAATACATTTGTTACACCATCAAAATGAGCTCATGAGAGAATGTTAATGAGTTTCCCCCAACACCTCAGAATGTGCTGAGTACTTCATAAACAGCAAGTGAACAACTGCAGCAGCAGTAATGCTCAGAGTCAGGCTGGGGAGGAGGATGAGGACAGCTTCTTGTACAGGCAGAAACAGTATCTCTTAGCAGTACAATAGTTGCAAAAAGTACTCTGCAGCGGAACACCCATTCTAAACACACTTATTAAGGAACTATCTCATAAAACTGTTCTACAGACCTGATGGCAACTCCTCTCTGGATTATTCAAAGTGGTGAAATCTCAGCATATTTTTAAGAATATTACATGTGTTCACTTGCTTTTCTGCTTGAAAAGGGCCTCTTGCTTTCCATAATATTCTCAATATTTTAACATCATGAATTAAATTAAATATTCAATGTTTTTCTCTGGAAGAGCACTAAAAAGGCAGAATCAATGTAATTTATTGTGATTTAGCCACAGATCTACTGTATGGTTAATGTTATGATGGGCTCATTTTAACATGACTATTACAGACCTAAATATATGCCTGTTGGGTTTTAAACTTCACAACAACAGCAAGAAACACAACATGACCCAGCATTTACATCTTTGCAATGCACACGTTGGAGCTAGTTCACCTCTCACTCAATGAGGTAATATTTTTATGTTCACTGCAGTTATTCCAAAATTATACTGGTAGAAATCACAAGAAAAATAGGCCCCAGAATCCTTCTCATATAAAAGAAATTATCCATAAACAATATGGACTGGATTCTTATATTCTATGAATCATGTATTCTATGAATCATGTAGATGTTTTGATTGGTTGATATCTGCCCCACCAAACATGAATTACAGGCTTAATATGAGAAGTAAATATCCAGGAAGCTTCAGCTGATGTGGCATCTATGTGCTGTTTTCACATTCAGAGTCTGTGTACTATCAGTCAAAATCTTCAGTTGCTGAATATTGCAGGTTATACTCAGGCATAGCTAATGCAAGAAGTTCAGTAAGTAGAACAATACTTTCAGCTCTCAGCCATCTCTTTTTCTTCCTAAACTGCAGCAAAGTTTTCAGAAAAGAGCCTTTTTTTTTCCATTTCTTTGACATTGCTCAGAGCTGCAAGCCTTTCTCCCCTGCCACCCCACCATGGTACACAACCTTTTTTATCTCTTTGTTTCCTCCTTCCAAGATAGGACAAACCCCTTTCTTTCCATGTGCCTGGAGCGAAGAGTAGTCTCCTCCACTCCGCTCAGTTATCTGAGGACCTGTATCATTTCAGTTTTCTTCCACAGCATTGTTAGGGATCTGAATCTTTCCTGAGAGGTGGGTCAGATCTACACATGTATCATAATTCATTCACTATAATTGCTTTTTCTGTTCCTACAATCCATCTGTCTAGCAAGTAGGTTTAGTATCCCTTGGGAAGCTACAGAAATTGCGTACATTGCTTACAAGATTAGGAATGTTCATAATGCATTTTTACTGCTCTCTTAAACAGGAATAAGATGCAGCAGTTCACCACACAGACTGCCAGATGTCTTGACACCCCAATCTAACATTCTCTCCATTGTCTTGTTTAGATTCCAGAGATTTCGCTAAACTTTTCCTCTTCTGTTAAAGATCTGAATGTGAGCTGATTTTTATCCAACAAGTTCTCTCTGCCATAAATGTAATTAAGAGCATGGGCCAAACTCCAACCACTTTCAAAATGTCATAGTTGGGTAAAGATCATTCTCTACTCTAAAAGCTCAACTAATGGTGTTACAGCAGCTTAGCTGGTCCACTGTGGCTGCAAATTACAAGTTATTTGGGCATTGGAAGACTCTGTCTTGTGGTGTTAGAGCCACGTCATTAGCCTGTACCAGCTAACTTTTTCCCAAGTAATTCCTGAGTGCTGTTCAAAAGCTAACACTGGACTGATTTTACCACAAAGTGGTCATGTGCCCACAGGCGGTCTCTTTTGGAGGTTCAGGGGATTTATCAGCATAGACATGGGCTGTTCTGTACTAGTCAGCCTCAATTACTATAAACATTTCTGGACACACTTATTTTGCCAGCTTAAACATGGCTTATAACTGAGTGTATGCTCTCATACTGCAAAGCACAAAAATTTACCAGGGATAAGATTGAATCCCAGGGCTGTTACCATGCTCAGCAGATACCCAATACTTTCTTGAACCTCTGTAACATACTCTTACATTGGATGCCTAAAACATAGCCTGTATTAAGAATGTCTAGTAGTGTAATATATATTGCTGTTATAGTGACTATTATTTCATGGCAAATTAAGCACATACTCTAGTAAGGAAGCCTAAGGTGGGACAGTTAGAAGCTAAGAGTGTGGTTCTGTTACATAAAGCTTGAAAAGTACCTCTTTTTTAAGTAAAGGGATGAGTATGCACATGTAGTCTGTGCCTGCAATTAATAATATAACAATGTCATCGTGGACAACTACATCAATAGATTAATCCACCCCCAATCTCATTGTAATTCAACACTGTAGGAGGAGAAGGTCATAGCTATATTCAGGGGTTAAAATTAAGAGGAAGATTCATTAACTTTGAATCCAGTTCATCATGCCTGGAAGACTATGTACTGGGCAATGGCTTTACATTTTTAATAGGACAGGAAGCACTACAAACTGAAAGACTGTTGAAAATAACTTCAGTGAAGTCATATTTAAAACAGAACTGTATTGGCTATAAAA
Source organism: Eurystomus gularis (assembly GCA_013400335.1). Classification (NCBI taxonomy): domain Eukaryota; kingdom Metazoa; phylum Chordata; class Aves; order Coraciiformes; family Coraciidae; genus Eurystomus; species Eurystomus gularis. The sequence continues at coordinate 90,043 of VZZY01006299.1, read as the reverse complement.
CAAGGTAGTAATTAAAGAAATATGTGTGTTTTAAAAAGCACTCATGAATACATCAATAAACAGATAAATTCAATAATATTTTCTCATGTTGAACTCTGGTATCTTTCTCAAATGACTTTTGGAAATCAATGATAGTCAATCATGTAGGAACATTGTGCTGGAATTTAGTGCAAAATAGGAGCTGAAATCTTTATGCATGACAAATATCTAATGAAAGGTAAATATCTTTGGTACTTAATTTATTTCAAGGCCTTTTCTTTACCTTCCTCCTCTTTAGCAGAGGACCCTTACTTTAGATGTATGCGTGGGTACTGGCATTGTTGGCATCATAGAAACTGTCAGAGTTACTGAGCTTAGATCTGATTTTATATGCACTTACAACAGTGCAAATAAAAGAGCATGGATATAAAGATAGCCAAAAATTGGATGGCTAAATTAATGTGGACTTTAAAAAAACCCTTGAAATCAGGGACAAGTTTGGTACCAAGGATGTGGGATGGCACTGATGACATGAACTGTAATGATTTTTTACATCAAATTTTGCAGCAGGGAAAGAAAAAGCTCCGGTATCACTGAGTTAGTGTAACACTTTCTGTAAGTTTGTAAGTTCTGTAAGTTTGTGTTTGCTTCCACAAGCAAGGTCTACACAGGCATCAGCTGAAATCACAGAGTCCAAACTCTGCCCTGGCCAAAGACCAAGAACTGTACATGAGTGTGCTTTCACTTACTTGTTTTAAATCCCTTCAGAGAGCAGGTGAGAAGATGGCTCTGTCTTCTCTGCTCCAATGCTAAAGCACTGACTGGGCTTTTTTAAAAAAAGTGGGAAAGATTGTATCAGCATTAAGTATTTTAGAATGAAAAGCCTTTCAAACGAGTAGTCTCCAGCTGCTTCAGAAGATGGGGTGAAGATGGGTGGTTGCACTTCCCTTGCTGACAGGGAGAAAGAAGCCGGCATGGGGATGTGCTGCTGCGGGTCTGCTCCTACCGCGCTGCCTGTGAGGGCAGTGGAAAGCGGCATCGTTCCCTGCCAGCCTGCTCCCCTCTGCCTCAGGGTGGCCAGAAACAAGGGAGTACAAAGGTACTTAAAATTTTCTTTTCAAGCTTGGTTCTTGATTGCTTCGATCATGATCCAGTCTGAGAGGGGAACCAAGTCTTTTATCACCCTTGGTCTTTGATGAGACTAACAGGAAGGGATGTTCAGTGTTCCTGTTGTGAACTTTGTCTGGTAGAGTGCTGTAAGATGAGAGTGGGAGACTTGTGTATTCAGTGCCTGTGTGTGTGTATGATGGAACAGGAGCAAAAGAGGGGGTGCACATGATACATACGTTCATGAACATCACTGCAGTCACACTAGTGTAAAGAGAAAAACCAAGGGATAATAATGAATTTATCTGCATGCATTCAGCATGGTGCTGACTCAGTTATACATGTGGTTTTGGATAGGAGCTGTTGTGCTTCCCGCTAGTTCAAAGCATGAGCAGATAAATCACAAGTCTGTCTGGAAAAATAAAAAGAGAAAGGCTCTACAGACATGTCCTCATCACATACTCATACTGGAGACAAAAGAGCTACCTGAGGACTAGTTTTATAAGCAAAAATAATATATTGGACAATCACTTAATGGTTAAGGAGGGATCAGACCTTGACTCAGGCCTCTTTTGAGTCATACCATGCTTAACATCACAAGTGTGCATGATGTGGAAAGTACACTGACAGATGCACAGTAGCAAATATCAAACTTCTCAGTTGCAACTTTTGTTCCATTTCGTCATAATTTCTGCACTCTCTGGGGTGCAGAAAGGTTTACTAAAATTTTTCTGTACTCTTGCAAATTAGTTTTTTCCTTTGTAGTTGTTCCCCAGTGGTCACTGAGTAAAAGGACCTTGTGAGAGGTTAAGTCTGCTGACTCAGAAAGTCTTAGCTTGAAAGATGGTGAAGTATTCTTGAAAGTATTTAAACTTGTCATCAACATTGGAGGAAAAATGTGATGGAAATCAAGAATTCTTAAGCTGAAGACTATATTCAAATTTCAGAATGTTTTAAATCAACAAATTTAAAATTACATGGAGTACACAAAGAAGACAAAGGAAGTCTCATTAGAAGCATATTCTCCACTCCCTGAACTAAATTCTATGGTCTCCTATATCTACCAAATCGTATATCCTATGTTTCTTTCCTATTGTTTCTATTGTAGCATAAATTTTAAAAGCTACATGCTACTACTACTCTGACTTCAAAATTAACTGCTGCCAACTGAGATTTAACACAAAAATGACAATGATGCTTTTTAATCCTCCTCAGAGTTAACATTTATTACCTGAAAAACACATAGAAGGACATTGAAAATATAATCAGAGAATTGAATTTCTTCATAGCAATTTTGCATCAGCTGCCATGGTAATGCAGCAGCATCTCTAAACCAAATTCATATAAAGGATGTATAGTGCCATTCAGTGTTTTGAGTCCACCAGCAGATGAAATCCATTTTTCAGTAACACAAATACTGGCTTAATTTACAAAGATTTATGGATCAATTTCTTACTCACAGTCTGTGTGTCACAGTCCTGTATTGAGCTTCTTTCATGCCCTTAAGGGCAAGCTCAAGGAGAAGCCTTTTGGATCATGTTTCCTGTCATGTTAATTTTTAAAAAGGTGGGGTCTCTTACTGGCTCTGAACAAGTCTTAAAGATGGTAGCAAAAACAGATGCTAAGTTCTTTTAATTCCTCCAGACTTTGACTGCCAGGTATACAGCTTACTGTCGGCAAACAGTGGTACTTGTTGTGGCCTAAGAGGAAACGCTCTGCTTTTACTTACATACCAGTCTAAAATATGAAATGTTTAAGCAGCTACCTTTTATCATACTTAATTAAATCTTTCCCCAACTATTGTAAGCTACATAATAAATAATAACTAGGCATTTCCCCTGTAACACTAGGAGCTCAGTTTACAGGCTGAAAGGCAAATCACATTATTTCTAGTTTGCATGTTCTTTATTAGAAACAAAAACATAGCAGACATATTTTATTTTTCAACCTTTCACAATTTTCTAGCCACAAGTTTATACAACAGATTTGTTTTCAGCGTATCTCCTGCAGAAATTGTTGTTAAATTCTAATAAAAATAGAAGACAGATTGAACACAGAGCTGGCATAATGTTTCTCCTCTCCTTTTCTCTGAAGGGTTCTGAGGTAACAGGAAAAGCAAAAAAGAGGCTAAAATTGCTTTTAAAAAATGAAACTTGTCAAATAAAAATGTATATCTGTAGTTATCATTCATGGTTTTTATATATTTTAAAAGTTAGCAAGACAAATATTTGAAAATTATATTTTAATAAGGTTATAGATTAAAAATATGTTTTAGTAAAATACACTTTACATTATGGAAAAGTGAGCAAAAATATCAGTTTAAACCTCTGCAAACTAAAAATAAACTCATAACTTTAAAATAATTATGTAATCTTCCATCTTTTGACTAGCTCCTATCACAGTAGTTTTAAGAGAATTCAGAAATATTGTTTTATGTCTGAACATATTTTGTTTTATACTTGATTACACTTTCTGTGGATAAGCACTGTAGTTACATATACAGATAACCCTGAAACAGAAAAATTCTTTAATCTTATTCCCTGAATAAAAATTTAGCTGGTTTATAATAAAGAAATTCTGTGCATATGGCAATGAAAACATTCAGAAACATTTTTGAACTTTACAATATTATTTAGTGATTTCTCTGAAAAAAAACTGTATTAATTTAAAACCAAAGGAACAGAAATAAATAGTAATATAGCTGATATCTTTTTCTTTTCAGCTCATAATCCTTGTAAACTCACATTAAGTTATATGCTTCATTTATTCAGGACAGAAGGAAGAGGAAAAGATATAGTCACCCTCTACCATCTTCTCCATAATTAACATATTTTTTTATCCTTTGGAAGCCTAATCCACAGGGCACGTCACAGGCCTTTCTTCCATTGATCTGATTTTTTACACTTTCAGTGACAACCATTTCAGCCTAGTTAACAGTACTATAAAGTACATCCTGGTTTTATATAGGAGCATAAGCTTCTGTTTTCATCAGCTGCATAAGCAATTAATACATGATATAGACTTAGAAGGGCTGCACAAGTATACATCACTTGCAGTAAGTTGCTTCAAAGGGTGAATTCTGTCTCAGAAAGAAAAATTAGGATATTTCTTACCTCTGATGTTCACTTGGTCTTAAAAGTGTTTGAGGCATGGGCTGAGCCTGGTTTTTATCATTTCAGACAAGTTATTTTGTATGTGTATCTTTTCTTCATCCATGTAAGTAACCTGGTTTCAAATATTACCAAATTAAACTAGTTATCTTTCTTAAGCGTGCAAGCCATCACATTCCTAAAAGTTTCATTGCTTGTTTGAGCACCAAGTATAAAGTACAAAGTGTTTCTTGATTTACCACTTTAATTATTATGAAAAGCAGTATGGATAGGAGAACATTGTCCCAGAATTTGGAGTCAGAAAGCTCAGGCTGTATTTGTAATCGAAACACTGCATGACCATGAACCAAGCATTTTGTATCTCTGTTGCTTTAGTTTTAAAATAGAATAACAACATTCATCTCCTTCCAACTTAGAGATAGAAAATGACAAGTGATTTAGGTATTCCTGTGTCCTATTCTATGCCTGGTTTATGTTCCAATAAGCCAAGATCATTCTAAAAACTATTTCTGAAAAATGTTGTGTTGGTCATGGATTTGTTTTGCTTAGTGTGAACGCTCAGGAGGAAAATGTTTCATGAAAATTCAGCTATTACCTTGGAGAAAGGATCATGGAGTCTCTGAATACTATTTTTCCTCACACTATGCTTTGGCAAAAATAATGAGGTCAAAGATCTACAATTTCCAGAAATCCAGACGTTCTTACTGCAAGAGTTACTATTAGCTGTCCCACAAGTCAGTGTTTGTTAATAATATTATTATTACTTAGTACATTAAAACAGTTTATTTTTCTCTATTTCCACAGGAAGAAGCATATATGCACTAACATCTTAAAACATGCACAACCAGTACCTTTGATCTTGGTCACCAGAATTTAAGATGTTGATATGGAAAATAATAATTACAGGCATTTAATTTGCTTCAGTGTCAATATGTATGGATAGGAAATCTGAAAGTATTTTAATAATATTCAAGCCTGGCATGTAAACATAAAACAACATACTGAATTACTGTTTACTCCAGAAACTTTGTGAAAACCTTATTATAGTGAGGATAAAGTTCCTTCTGAATGAACAATGAAAATCTTGCTCTTTACTGAAACTCAAAGGGAAGAGAATCTTTCTTCTGTTGTGATATGTAAAGCACAGTGAAAGCATTGTCTTCATCTTGTTAAGGAAGTCACTCTTCAGGGTATAATCTTTTTACAAGAGTGCTGAAGAATATTATGAGTACTGACAAGAGAATAAGCACTGTATTAACAAGCTGTGAGTATAAATAGAAATATTTAAAAGTGTCCTCCTTATCTACTTCTTGGTTAATTCATAAAAAAGTGGTGGAACTGTAGTAGTGGTGTAGGACGCTAAGACATCTTTTTCTATACGTTTTACATTTGCGTATCATGTGCAGATACTAAGCTTATAACTTCTGTTTAACTGAGGTGAGGAGACCAAAACAAATATGAACTGCTTACTTTTCTAGAGCTCTATCTGAAATGTCTAGAAGACTGGAAATTCCTGTAGTATTCTTACTGATTTACTTACTTACTTTATTTACTTCCTGTTGTAGGAAAAGCCCCCTGCTTCAGTGGGCTTTTCCTACAAGAGTTTAACACCACGACTTTTTACAAAACTGCAATGTGCCATGAAGAATGACAAAGATATGGAGCAACTAACAAATTTTCCAGATTTCATACTAACACCCAGATTTTTAATCTAGGGGTATGTAAGTAAATGCATTGCAGAGAGTAAATGTGTTATTGTACTGCCTGTTATATTTTTAAGGCAACACAGAGCTTTTTAATTTAAAAACATTATGTGTATTTTTACAAGCAGCTGGTGTTTAAAGTATGTTTGTAAGCAAATTGCAATTGATGTCTTCTCTACTAATTTGGTATCTGGGGACAAACTTGAAAATTAGATCTACATATGACTAACGAAAATCTGTTGTACAATGTAATTAACTGAGTCGAAGTAGATACTCATAAAAGGACACTAAACATGAGAGGTAAGTCTCAGAGGTCTTGTGTCACCGTGTTTGCATTATGATTCATGCATGAGCCAGCTACCAGTGAAGCCCCTGGAAGGAGCCTTCACCACTGCTGAGAAGGGGCACTGCGCCCTCTGGTGCACGTACAGGCGACATGGGCAGAAAACGGGAGTTTCAGGAGGTGGCAACCCGTGAAACACCACCAGAGCTGTACCCACCCTAAGTTACCCGTGTGAAGCTGTTGCCGCCATGCATTAGCCCTGGAAGAGCTTTTCCTCCTTCTGAAACATGCAGGACTGCCTGAACTTTATATGCCCACTGCAAATATTTTCCGTTAGGGCCATCTCCGTTCTTCATGGCGCTTTTGGTGCAGGTCCAATGTGGGCTGAGGAAGCCAGAGTAACAGGCCATTTAATGCAACACCAGCATTCACTATTATTATCCTAGTTTGGCTACAAGGTATCAAATGTCCAGGGACCTTTTCTTTTCAGCAAACACACACACAGACAACATGCTTTGTTAACTACTGAAAGGCCGCAGTCCTACATAAAGACTGCCCACCACTTTGGGCCTTACAGCCACCCCAGATGACTTGCCCAACCCTTCCTCTGTAACCTACAGGCCCTGCTCCAGCAACAGCCTTCCTACTACCCCTTGCTAGGCACAGCTGCACCAGTGCTGCCTCCCAAAATCTAGCCTAGCACTTAGGAGGTAGCAAACAGGGCAGAGGAGGGGCAGGGTTCCCTCTCTCTCCCAAAACATGATCTTGCTCAGCCAGAAGACATCTTCAGAGCTATCCTTGGATCCATGGGCTGACCTTGACACTGCAGCTGGCTGAGGGCTGTAGAGGGCTTGTCATATCCCCTCAGCACCAAAGCCTGCAGAGCAGTCATCAAACAGAGGGAATTGCTGCTTTTTTTTTTTTTCTTAATTTCTCAAAATAGCTTCCAAGCCCTTGGCTTGAGTGCTGTACTGAGGTACTGTGAGGGCAGTTCTAAATGCAAAGAGCAGAGCAATAATAAACCCTAAGGGGCGAACCCTCATCTGCTGAGCCATCTCAGTGGCCATTACAACAATGTCTATTCCTTCGTTTCATCCTTGCAAATGTGCCCAGCAGGCTCAAGTAGACTCTTGCTGCTTGTATTTTATGCTAGGAATATCAGCATTATGTTTTCCTCTCTCTCTTTGTATTCCGCTGGACTTCTTCAGAGGAGAAACCACTCTGACATGGTACCATTAAATTTGAGTAGAGCTGACATGACCATTTCTTCATCCTCAGGTAAAGACTCACATTCCAGCAGCTGTCCATCTCTGTAACTCCTCATCCTCTTACTCTAAAGTTTAAATGTATTAGAGGGGTAATCTTTTCTGTTATGGCAAGTGTATTCCAAACTCAAGCATCTGTCACAGTAATTGCTTTATATATTCATGCCACATCTTTTAGATATTTTGCTAGTTGGCACAATTAACTTCTGCCAGAAGACGCATCCAGGTCACACCACAGCAGTCATGCAGCTGAGGTGTTCACCAAACTGCAGTTGATCAGGAACACAGCATCTGATCCCAGGCAAAGCTCCAGACCTGTGCTGCAGACATGATGGTATGGCTTGCACCTACTGCTTTGGAGTAGTGTCCTTGCTCTCTGCTTGACACTGCAGGGGCACAAGGAGGGCAAAATAAACGTTCTGTTTTTCAGGCAACCAGTCACTCCTTGAGGAGGCATGTGCATGTAGCAGCAGGATAAAACTTTTATGGAAAGCATTGCAATTTTTAAGTTTCACAAATATGTATATATTCTACACAAATGTATTCGAAACAAATGTTAAAATCAGTAATTGAATAAAAGGTTTAGGTTTTATTCTTTTAATTGCAGATTTAATGTGATTACCCTTGACTGTAGTAACTGGATGGATAGCTACTGTCAGCAGAGGTGGAGGAAATATGCTCTGCATGAATGCAAGAAGAAGGAACTCAATGGATTCAGCTTCATGCCGTGTTTCAAGAGCACCATCTTGTGGTTTTCTCTTTCCAGAACACATTTTATTTTTTAAAATCTCTACAGCATAATTTCCTCAGAAGGGTTGTCAGCCTTTGGCTTTAGGAGGAGGTATTTTGGGAATTGGGGAGGGAATTCTTATCACAATCTTAATCTAGATTCCTTTTTTTAAACTCTGTGAGTCAGGGTGAACTTTCTATTTTTACCACTAAATCTACCACTCAATAAAGCTTTTTTTGAGAGTGATCCCTGCCAGAATTTTGAGTTTTAAACTTTTTTGTCAAACAAAACACTTGACATGCTACAATGTCGCTTCTTTATGGTGGAGCCTTTGGCTAGTGACAGCATATCTGACACATGCTGCAGTTTTGCCACACATCAGAAATCAGCCTCCAAGGTAAACAGGATGTGTGCTGTGCTAAGGCACCAGTAGTTACACCAGCAGAGTGTTGGGGTTTTTTTTTCTGTTTTGGTTCTTCCATGTCCCACAGTCCTCAAAGCACAAAGGCCACTGCTGGAGGATAAATTACACTGATAAGTGCATACAGACTTGTCATTGTTTTTACAAGTGATTATATCATCAAATTAATCATCATTATCTGACACTTCTCTGATTGCTGTGGTGGGACAGCTGAGGTTGCCTTTAATAATTTGCAGAAAGATGTAAGCATCTCAAGTAGCTCCTTGGATTTTTCAGGACAGCATCCCAAATGCAAGAGAGAAGAGCTGAAAAATGTGGATATTCAATATGAGTTTCAGAAATTCCTAAACTCCTGCCTCTGCCTGCCTCCCAGCTAGAGTCAGGATGAAGTTAAGGACTCTTCTGGCTCCATAGCTGTTCAGGCCAGGGGGAGTAGCTGCTATCCACTGCATTTAACAGAGCAAAGAAACATCCCACCCTTCCTCATCATGCAGAGCTGCGCCTAGAGATAAGCAAGTAACTGGGAGAAATCTGTACTTTTGCACTGGCTAGACAGGGGACTCTTTGTCAGCCTGCAGGTTTTTATCACCCTCTGTAGATCTGAAAGGGGCGTAAGAAGCTTATCACATTCCCACAATGTCACTGGGGCTGCCAAATGTTGAGTCACAAAGTGGTTTTGACAAGCCAGCTGCAGTAGTTGGGGACGACTCATCTCCATATGGCAAGTGCTACCACTCTTGCACTAGGTACCACTCTCACATTGATTTACATATCAAAGACAGGTTCAAAATAGGCTCAGCATAGACATTAACAACAATCTTAATCTGCTACTTTGTTCCCACCTTTGGCACATAAACCTGAGCACTGGTTGGAGCACCTACTAGAAATAATATCCAACACCCTCACTCTCTATAAGGAGCTGCTTTCTGGCTCAGCAGTAGAGGCCAGCATGCCTAGGTGGGGACTGATTGTCTGCTTCATTTTTTTCTGCCATGCACCTTTCACTGGAGCTATTTATGAGATCAGCAATCATGTGGCTTTCAGAAAGATGCATAGTTTTTATACAGGTCCAGTGCTCAGCACTGTTGAGCAAGGTTTCAGCTGTTGGGTAGGATTAATAATAAAGGAAGAAATAGCTGTGTGGCTGCCACAGATCCCTATGCTTCCCTTCAGAAATTTTGCATAAGAAAATTGCAAGCATTGGTAATAGGTCAAGGTCCTTAAGCTGTCACCCACTTGTTGAAGGCTGCAATCTTGAATGTCTTTTCTGATTAATACTAAGACTGGTAGGCAAGGGCCTGAGGATCAGGATGAGATAAAAATGGTTGGGCAGGAGGAAAGAAATAGCTACAACTGTTTGCAGCAGACCCATTACAGCTTGGCCAAAGCTGATTAGAATTCAGGTAATCTGATCTTTCCAACAAGGTTTCAGTTAGAGAAGGTTGTTACCTCTTATCACTCACAAGTTAGTGAAAAATGTCTGCTACTTCACATTGTTCATCTTCAGTTGTGGCCACTGAAGCCACAAGGTCTAATTTTTCCCCTTTATCTGGAGGTAACAAGGAATTTTCCTCAAAATTCTACATGAGCAGATAAATTTCTACAGGAAACAAACAAAAAAAGCAGCTGTTCTTCCCTCTGAGTACAAATTGTTAGGCCTACTAAAGAGTGGATAATTCCCCTTAGTAAGCCCAAAATCTGAAAAGGTAAACTTGTTAAATTTGTAACATCCACACTGAGCTCCAAAACAACACACATTTTAATTCAGGATGTATCATAATCTGCAACACCAGTTCGAATGTGGATGCCTGTGTCACATTTCTCAAAATCAATGTCCAAAAGGGCAGCTCTGTCCAGATCACATAAAGATATCTGGGCTCCTTAGAACACAGGAATTTCAGTAGACAGCTGAAAATTTTATAATAAACTTTTTCTTATCTTTCTGTGGTCAGCCTACAGCTGTGCTTGCATGTCTGTCAAGCCCCTGACCACAGCCTTTCGCATATCTCGCAATACTGGAGACACCAACACCCAGTAGCTGAGGGCTGTTACTTCCTATAGAAACACTACTCTTCTTCTGGCCTGCAGGAACGGCTGGTAAAGATGGTCTAATTACCAGAATAAGGTATAATAGGATGGAAGACTTCTACCTTTCATTCTCATATCTTCAAGTGGACTTAAAATAGACAAAACATTTATGGAATGAAAGTTGCTTGATAGAACTCAGCCAGCCTCTTATTTTAACTCTGAGGTTTACATCTGTGGTGGGTTAACCTTGGCTGAGTGCCAGGTGCCCACCAAGCCACTCTATAACCCCCCCTTTTCTGTCCCTCTCCCTCCTCAGCAGAGCAAAAAGNAGCGGTTGCTCTGGAGGACAACAGAATGCCCCCCCCCCCCTTCTCCCTAGCTTTATAGCTGAGCTGACATCATGTGGTATGGAATATCCCTTTGGTCAGTTTGGGTCAGCTGTCCTGGTTGTGCCCCCTCCCAGGATCTTGCCCACCCCATCCCACTGGGGGCGTGAATGTTGGGAAGAGCCTTGGTGCTGTGTGAGCCCTGCTCAGCAGTAGTCACAACACTGGTGTTATCAACACCCTTCTAGTTCCCAACACAAAAACACTGCTGCAATGTGGAAAACCAGCTCAGCCAGACCCACTACAACATTAGATTAAATTTGTCACATAGTGGAATGCTAGAGATCCTGCTCAACTCTTTCTACTGCTGCTGTCGCAAATGAGAGATTAACAAGTGCAGGAAAAATTGCCATGCAGTGTGTAACTGCTGTCCAGGTTCAGGGAGCAGGACATACAGTGCTGCTTTCCCAGTCTGTTACCTACTTATTAACAGGAAAAACACCCACCCAAACCCCAGATATTTAAAAAAAATAGTGCAGCCCTTTCCTTGAAAGCTTGACTTTGCTGTGGAATCACAAGGACTCTGCTGACAGTGAACTAGTTCTGCAACAGCAGCATAAATTCAGCCAATAGAAAGTTTTCCATTGAATGTGTTAGTTCAGAAACTGTCAGAAATTACTGCCAAGAGCCTTTAGGTAAGATGCAAGAATACAGCCTGAGGATGGATTCAGTATATTCTACATAAAATGAGATTAGCTCTTTCTTAAACCAACAGTTTTAAGAAGCACATACTAGGAAACGTGGGAAAAGTAATCTTTTAAGATTAAACAGTAAGTGTAGATTTGCCAACTAAGTTGTTGAGAACAGCAATTTATTTTCACATTTACAAGACAAACATGTATAATATTTAAAGTAGTATTTACAAATATATACAAATATAAAAAATATTATTTAGAAAAAAATGGCAGTGTATTTTTTTAGCAGTATGGCCATGACACAGTAATACAGTACCTTTTTTTTTTGAAGTTGGAAAGGTTATCACCTCCATTCAAGGAAAACCTGCAGCTTATGAATGGAGAAATGAAGGAAGAGCAACAATTTAAGATCCATATATGGTAAACCATCAGAGAAAATGGTACTATGAACTTTCACATTTTAAAATTTAGGCAAAGCCTTGAAAAAAATTCATAAAATCTAGACTCCCATAATTTTATGTTGAAAGGGACCTCACTCACCTGACATTTTTATAAATGCTTTTAAAAGACTCTTGAACAATAATAAACATTTAAATAAAACACAGTTTATACTTCCCCCTTCTTACATTCAAGAATTGCTTGAGTACACATGGAAGGCTACTTGTCAAAACTTTACTTTGTTCAATACTATTGTGTGGTGTTTTGAAGACTGGAACACAACAGAAAAATTGTCAGGACAATATTTAAAGTATTAGAATCCATATCCAAAATTTGTTTAAATTTATAGATTAGTAAGACTTAAAAATGGACATTTGTGGTGATTCCTAGGAATTTCAACATGACAAAATAGTACAGGGGAATAATAAAATTAACCTTATTTTTATGTAGAATAGTGGAAAGCATTTTCTTGTTTGATTTTTTTTGTGGATAACTTCATAACCTAAAAAAAGTTTTATTGGACATCTGACAATCTATGTTGGGATGGATGGATCACAATCGCCGTAGATTCTGTTTGCTTTTCTTAGTCCCAGGAAGTGGCCCAAGCTTAGAGAAGGGTTTCACTGGTTTGCCACTCATACAGTCACTGGAGCTGTGGTAGCTGCACAAGCACTTTGTGCAAAAGTCAAAGCCACAACTTTCACGATTGCATGTTGCTCTTTGTAGATAGGAGTCATACTTTGCAGGTGAGCCACAGCGTTGGCAGACTTTAAGGCTTTCAGTGTTTTTCAAGGTCTTGGCAGCCTGTTGGAAAAAGCATATAAAGAAAATGAGTGGAGGGTAAATACACACCCCAAACATTTCCTGATGTTATCTAAATGCCACAAAACGTATTTATATCTTCTCCTACTCTAGATAGAAAAATTACAAATTTAGCCTAATTCTGGTTGTATCAAATTCTGATGAATATTGAATGGGAATAATACATAACTGCAGGTGATGTGGGCTGAAATAGAAGTAGGCAATTCAAAATTCTTTACATTGAAAGACAGACTGAATGCAAAGTACTAAGAAAAACGGCCCTCCTGAATCCTCCAAACATCACCTGAGAACAGTGATTTTGTTAAATTTAATTTATTAAAAATAAAATAATCTGATTATTCATTAAATCATTAACATTTTGAAGAAGTGAGTAATGTTTCCAGAAATCTCAGCTGTGGGGCACTCTGCTTGAGACACCAAATTGAAGCAATTTCTACTTCTCTCCAATAAACTAATCTTTGTCACAAAACCAAATCCACCACTGAAAATTATTTAGTATTAGAAAATTATAGACCTGTATAACACCTTGTATCACCCAATTGTTAAAAGAAAAAATGTTTTTGTGGGATTGCTTATTTGGAAAACATGTGACTGATAATAAGCTCATGGAACCTAAGAGGAAATGACTGAACTGTTTCATGTCTGATCCAAGTCAAAATTTAAGCAAAAAAAAAATAAATCACTAAGCCATTTTGAGGGTACCTAGACACCTGGGGTGGAGGACAGGAAATGTAGAACATCGCAGTGTATCAATATTCTCCATTTAGTTCCTGACATTGTCTTAAAATAGGCTCAATAAGAAAAACCTGGCAGATATACTCAAAAGAGTATAGCTTCAAATTAGATATACTTTCAGAAATATGCTTTACAAGCTGATTATGTGCCAGATAACGTGAGAAATTAAAGACGAATGAAAACCAGCAGTTACCTCAGAAAACTCCGTAAGCCTGCTACGATTCTTAGATGCTTTGGATCTGGTGCATTTTTTATTCAGGTTGATTGGTGGGGTTGCTTTCTGAATGGAAGCTAAAGCAGCTCGGCAGAGAACGTACTCCCTTGTTGCAGCATGCTCTGATGCCTTAGTGCCATTCTAATGAAAATAAAACAAGAATAAAATTTGAGAAGAGACTTACCTAATGCTGACTTTGTTTAATAGAAGTCAACAAGTCATTTTTTATCCTTCCACCTGGCTAGGTTTCCAGTAACAAAGCATCATTCCAAGTAGCACGCTACTAATTTTACCTTAGCTTTCTCAGTCACTACTATTATAAATGCATAGAAGAGATGCCTAGTTCAGACATCAAAACCAATCATCTTCTATTACAAAATGCAACTTAATTCCATATTAACACATAATTATTTAGGCAGAGCATGTAACCTAGTCATTGCAATGTTTTAAAGCACCACACAACATTTCTAATTCTTTATGGTGAACAGGGATGTTTGAGGTTTTCTTTCTGAGAAGTAAACTCCTCCTACCAATTTTCTATGTTTGCAGTTCAGGTTAATAAAAGCATACAGTGGCAGGGAAGAAATCAAACTTTATGAGATGAATGTTCAGTGGTGTCCAATGGTTTCATCCCAATAGGCTAGCACCGTAAAATACTACATAAAACTCAAGACTACTTAACTACCTCATTCTGGTGCAGATCCTAAGTCTTTTTCCATTGTTTCTCTAACTCTCAAGGAAGAAAACCACTCCTAGTGTTTTAAGAGTCCTGCCTTGGTAAAGTGCAATGCTAGAGTAGTCTGATCTTTTATTTTTATTTCATAGGACAAATAGGCATTAGGAATAGCTCACAGTGCAAAAAGCTTTTCAGTTTTCTGTAGCCAACCTGTTGCACTACAGAGATTGTTGCTAGAAAGTATAAGCAGAGAGTCTGAGTGGCACAGTTTGCTGAGTGATTCTTTTCAGTCTATCTCCCTTCTGGATCAGCAGGGATGCGGAAGCAAGCATGTGAGCCTTGGCTGAGAGCCTCTAGGACTTGCCCAGCAGGCAGTGCTGGAACTGACCCTCTCCTTCCTGCCTTCCTCTGTAACACAGGACACATGGAAGATCTTAAGAACATCTCCATCTCTTCTTGGATAACCTTCTCAGTTAACCTTCCTTGGGGTCCAAAGACAGTGAAGTGACTAGCAACGCTTGAAAGGGTACATCCTAACATGACAAACTCAGACTCTCCAGTGACAATGTTTTCAACCTAAGAAACTCTTCTGGGGTCTCTTAAGGCTGGGAAGAGTCCTGAAATAGCAGAAAGACACTGCTGGTTTATGCTTGAAGCATCTTAACAAGTATGGAAACTTACAGAAAGGTTTTTCACAGCTTTGCTATACATTTGGAAAATCCATTTATCTTCTTGAAGAATCTTCTGCCATGTTGTGCTGACTTTGGCGAAACTGCAACAACAATAAAAAGATTAGTTACCTCCTAGGAGAGGGAAAAACTTTTTAATAGTGGGAATAACTATGCCATCTTTTTCTTTCATGTAGAAGCTGGGATATATTCACAGTTGTAGTTTTTAATTTGTCTTCTAGGGAAAAGGCACATTCGCCATATAGATCATGACTTACATTGAGAGTTCATGTTTTTAATATATTATACATAACACTAACTACTGAGTAAATGTCACAAGTCCCATATCTAAAACATTAAGCCAACAGATTAGGTTGGTTACTTTCCCAATGAAATACAATGAGATCAATATACTTACTTTATTAAATCCATCTCACTGAGATGCCTTAAAATGTTTCCTAATATATGCTTCAGGTTCTTTTGGAAGAGTTCGGCAAGAATGTCTATTCTATCTAATCCCATTTTCTTTCCAATTAGGTTACAAAGTTCAACCTTTCCCCTAAAAACAATTCTGTCTAGTGCGGCCCAAGACTTGAGATTTCTTTTACCACTTTTCTTCAAAGTTGAACAAATCATTTCTTCATAATGGATTACTGGCAACAAAGTCTTCTTTGAAAGCTGTGCTTCATTTTGGTTCTTCATGAGACAATGCTTTGGTGTGCCACAGAGATTCCCAGCCAAAGGTATACTATCCTCATGTTCTATTGCATCAGCATATTGATTACTTAACAAGGAGGAATAACCACTGTCCTCGTTAAATTTACTGTTTTCCAGTGCTTCCATTTCATAGATACCTTCATCAAGTCTCTGGGCTACTTGTTTGTTTTCTTTATTATGTACAGGTCTTCCTTCATCTTCAAGATCTGAATTTCTAGTGGCTGCAGGGTATGAGTCACTAAGGAGTATTTTTTGATGCTCTTCAGCACAGCTTTTACAAAAGCCTTCCTCATAAATCAAGGGGCAGGATTCTTCCAGTCTTGTTTTTTCCACAGTAGATTTCAGAGGTGCAAACCCAGCATGAAGAGACGTACAATCAAAATCACACTTCATTTTGAAAGAGTGGTTAAGGTTTGATTTTGTAATTTTGTTAGAATCCTGCAAGAAACAACAAGGACAGTATTAAAACACAGCATCCACCACTCCACAAATTCTTTTTCTTATAAAGAACCAATCATGCCTTCCTTCTGAGTTTTCCATTACGAATTTTAAGCTTTTATCTGACTCACCCTCTAGTGTCTAAAATACACAAGACTAGTGGAACTAAGGATTTGAACAGCCACACTGTAAACCTATGTAAGATGCTCCCAAAATTAGAGCTTTATGCTGCATGTAAATGGGGTGAGAACACTGCCTGGGTGATTTCCTTTGTCACCATTTCACCAGTATAGATTACTTCTAAACAAACCAATGGCCCCGCTTCCTACCCTCAATGCAGGGCTATACCCAGGACACTTTCAGTCCCCGCAAGGGACACCAGTGGCCGTGGGACCATGAGTGACAGCAGGCCAGTGCAGGGGGATAGCCAGGGCAGAGCAGCCTGAAGCTTGCATCCAAGGCCGGAGGCAATGTTGCCGCTGCAGCCAGGTATCTGGCATTTTTAAAAGGGAGGAGGCCGGGTAGCAGAGAAAGAGTTTGAGTGCTCACATGCATGTGTAAATTACAATGGAAACCAACGACCCTTAAACAATGGTCAAAGTGAAATAAAGGTTACTTACAAGCATGATTTTAAGAGGGCGGGAGGTCGACAGATACTGTGGGGAAAGTGAGCTTTTCTTGTCCTATTTCTTTCCCCTCCCGCCGAAGTGTGCTGCTGTGTTAACAATTGCGGGGGGATGGGTGAGGGCTGAAGGGGTGAAGGAAGCCACCTCTGCCCTGTTACATCTGAGGGGAATATACCAACAGGCTTGGCAATCCGTAGGAAAAAGAAGCTTCCCCATTGGAATAGGTATTTTAATGGATTTAAGCACTTCCAGCAGTTTTGGAAAAAAAGTATTAGAAAAATACGTTCAGGGAAAAAGTCCCTTCTTCGTACCTACTTTCGGTGGAAGAAAGGGGCAAATAGGCTTATGGTTTTGGACAGTATGAGCTGGAGAAGATGTAAGGCCTTGCTAAGTCTCCTCCTGCCCTTCCCTTCCCCCCTCGCTTGCGCGCCACGAGCCACCAGAGGAGCTTTTGGGCCGAAACTCTGCAGAACTGGGGAATGTCCCCTCCACCCCTCGTAGCGCCGAGGCCGGCCCCGACCCCCGGCCGGAGCGGGCTCAGCCGCGGGCCCCCGCG
>VZZY01006299.1:55725-67309 GCA_013400335.1 Eurystomus gularis | reverse complement strand
TAGCTAAAATCAGGTAGTATTTGAGGGTGTATCTTATCCCTCCTACATTTCCTAACCTGAGCAGTGGGGATGGGCCTCCTAATTATGTGTGTAATGTATGGGAAAGGAGCCACAGACAAATGAAAGCTGGCATCCTGAGTAGACTCTGCAATTAAAAGTAACATTTTAATATGGAAATAGAACAATCTCTCTTTCAGACACTTGTCAAGAAAAGGCAAATCATCAGATTGTAACTTACTCTGTGTTTCAGTTTCTCTTCTATTATTTGAAAGCTTAAATATAACTTTTTCATAGAAACTGGTCTGGATGCTTTTAAAGTGTCATGCTTAATGGCAAAATGGATAGCTTACCTACTGAAGCCAGTAGTCCTCACTATTAAAAATTGGAGTGGGCACAAGATGGTGCATTTAGAGTACCATAAACATACATCAAAACTATATGAAAACTCTGCTCTACTGTTGCCCAGGTTTCAAAATAAAACCATTGTTTCAAAAGAAATTCTGACAGCAGTTTTGCAATATAGGTCTTGTACTAAGATAAAAATGAAGCACCTGTTGGAATATGAACTATGCGTACAGCACTGTCTGTAGTATTGACATGCTGGCCTCCAGCTCCACTAGCTCGCTTTGTTTCTATCCGCAGATCTTTCGGATTAATTTGCAGCCTCATCTGCCATGGAAGACAAAACAAAAAAGAAAACAACAACCACATTTATGTTGTTTCTTTCTAGACAGATGTCAAATATGCATAGTTATTTTATAAGGTACAGATCAAACTTCTTAAAGTTTATAAGTGGTAGCTTGCATCCTCTTATAAACGTAATAACAAATCCTTGTAGCCAGATTGGAATGTGACGTGATGGAAGTCAGGAAATCAGACAAATAGTAGCTTAAGGCACAATCACCCCTTAGCACTAATCTTCCCCCTCTTGCGTAAGCTCTGCACCCTCTTTCAGCTGAATTAACTGATATTTGAAGTTGACTAGATGGTTTTTAGATAAAATGGGACATATTCCCTTTGCTCACTCTGGAATGTGGCAATGGTTTCTGGAAGGAAGGAGCGAAACAACTTGGTGAGGGATGAGGAAGGAGTAACATCTCTGACAATTTGCTAGGTCAGCATGAAAAAAGGATCAAACCAAAGTTTTAATTCTTAAATTCTTAGCCAGTTCTTTTTAACCACGCAAATATGGTCAGAATGAATTATTACCTGTACACTTTGGAAGGGGAAAGTGAGGGCACTACAAAAAAAAACAGAAGAGGAAGTGCTAAAAGAAATCTCTAAGAGCTCTGTAAACCTATTCAGTCTCTTGTTACTTTGTAAAAAATGTAGTTTTCCACAAAACATGCAAAAACACAGTGACAATGAATTTTCAAGTTACAGTGAACTGCCAGTGACTTTCTTGAGATTAGAATTATGAGGAAATCCAGAAACTCTTTATTTCATACCCCTAGACAAAAATAAAACTAAACAAGTATGAACTTAATTTAAGGGAGAAGAACAAGAGACAGAAAACACTTGGGTATCAGCAACATGGCATGTAAAAACACTGCTCATGGTCAAGTCTGTTACCCTAAAAGAGAAATATTACCTCAGTGGGTTGGGGTAATATTGCAACAGTCATTGTGCTGGTGTGAATGCGTCCTTGTTTTTCTGTCTTTGGTACTCGTTGAACACGATGCACTCCTCCTTCAAATTTCATGTACTTGTAAGCCTCAAGACCTGCTATACTGGCAACTGCATGCCTTAGGCCACCTTAAAGAGAGATGAAAGACAGTTGTAAAGCTGTAAGAAAAACTGGACTACACTGTTATATTTCAAATAGTGTATTTAGCCATAATTGTCATTTGTTTCTTAAAATTATGAAATTGCCATTTAAATTCTTAGGCAGAATTATACTGAAAATGCAAGAAAACTCTTAAAAATGAAGCCAGGTACACATACTCACACACTACTTCACACAAAGGACTGTCAGATTGTCCTTTATGGAGTCCAATTCAATTTTTTTACATACATAAAGAGACTGCCTACAGACCACGTACATACAGGTACACATACAATCATAAACCATAGTAGAACTTGAACACCAGTAGTAAGTTTATATGAAGCTCAAATTTTGAAAGACACCGTTAGAAACTACATCAGTATTTTTTTGTTAGTTCAGAACCTTATCATTCACTAGGAAAAAACCAACTCTTTAACTAAAGGATGAGTATTATTTATACTCTTTTTCTTATCCATTCTCCTCTATGTATCCTACCCATCTCTGTCTTTGCTCTTTGATTTAATTTTAATGTTTTGTTCCCTTGGAGCTAGCAGATCTCCAACTCCTGCCCCTATTACCAATACATCCAGCAAAACACTTGACAGTAATGTACCAAAAACTAGCACTGAACAGCTTGGATCTTGGATGTAAAGCCCAGCACAGTAATGGTTTCTTGACAGAAAGAGTTTGTTGCAACACTAGCTTATGGCATTCTCGCTATTCCTTGTTTGCTAGTGTGCAAGCCCTTCAGTCATGCCAGTATAACTGTCTGAAGCATCAGAGAAGTGATGACACTATAAATGAATTTTTCACCCATTTTAATTTTCAATCCAGATCAGTTTCCAGATTAGATTCTTAGCGCAGTGGATGGTGTGCCAAGGGAATGATTAAAGAGGAGATAGGTGGCCTTGAAAGACAATTGGTATTGAAGTCTTGCAACATGAAACCACAGCCAAAAAGAAGAAGAGACACATACTTCTCAGAGACACTGTTTTAAGGTTATCTCTAGACTAAGGAAATAAACCATAGGGATAAGATAGCAGCTTTTTAAAAAATGGAAAAATGAAGACAATGTAGAATCTGAAAATACCCTATGGAGTGGGAAAAAATCATCAGCCATAACATAGGCCAGGTTTTTCACCTTCACAAAGAAGGTCTGCAAATGTTTTTATTCTCATAAATTTAACATTCCCTCATAACTTTACTAAAACATATTTCCTTTTACAGCCACGTTTGTGGAAAATAGCCTAAACTTCCCCCTCCTTTCTCTTTCACATCATTTTTGTCCTTTTAATATTTTTCTCCTACTTGTACAAATCTGTACCACTTTCAAATGCACTGTTCAACATACCT
This sequence comes from Eurystomus gularis, assembly GCA_013400335.1. Lineage (NCBI taxonomy): Eukaryota > Metazoa > Chordata > Aves > Coraciiformes > Coraciidae > Eurystomus > Eurystomus gularis. The sequence goes on along the minus strand of VZZY01006299.1, from coordinate 64,191 downwards.
TTGTTGATGTAAATTTATAGCCATTATCTACTATGAATTCTGTAAGATAAATCCATCATGTTTAGAATAAATCTGACCATAAAGCATGTAGTTTAACAAAGCAGAATATCAGTCAAAATCTTCAGATTTGGTCAGTTAAGCTTCATTCTAACATGCAGTGTGAAATCTTTCTACTGCTATGCAAACACTATTCAAATGAACAAAAGATCGCTTCTTTACTCTGAAAGAATCTTATATAACCTAAAATAAGGAATGTAGTTGAGTAATAAAACTTATTTACTCCTTTACATGTAAAAGCAAGTACTAAAAAAACCATAAGCAACCTCTGCACATAAGGAAGAAGTCAGGCTATGTCAGGAGTAAAAATAAAGTGATTGTCCACAAGGCTACAGCACTACTGACAAGTATGAATTACATGATAAGCAGCTTTTCACTGCAAAAGCTCATGTTCTGTCTTTTCTCCCTCACTTCTCTCCTGGCATTAATATATATACACCATGGGTACACTCTGTTTGAGCTGCAGCCACATCTGTGACATGTTCAGGAGAGTTTAAGTTTGTAATGATAACAGCATGCCTGTGGCACCATAGCACTTGGCATGAGATGATCAAGAAACCGATTCAAAAGACAGGTATTTAGGTCATACTGTTTCAAATCAACTACTACCAGCACAGGTTTAATACAAAATGCAGACAAATTCAATGAAATTTCACTGAACCCTTTACCCTAGCAGACATTTAGGCCTGTAAAATACAATTAGCTCTTATTAACTATACACTTGCCCCTTTCAACTAAAATGTCCCTTTATCTTGAAAGATTATGTGCACAGAACAAGGGTGTGAGTTTGCACTCATTTTTTATGTGGCATCTTATACCCAGATCGAGACAAAGTCCCATATCTGTGTCTCTGCCTGCCACTGCAGGGTAAGAAGCAGTGGATAAATAATTACATGTGGGTTTGTGCTTTAATGTGCACTCTAAATCTTGAAAGTGCTATTTTTGCACAGTGGCATCCCTTGGTCAATAAAGTCAGTTAGGAGTGGACTGAAACCAATTCTTTATTGCAGCTTTGTTTAACATTCACCTTGTTCACATGTGCTCATGTTCAGATTTCAGCCAAATTCTAGAGCTCCCTGAAATGAGGGGAGTTTGACATTTTAATGTAGGACTTTGCTTTTGTTCAGGCAGTCCATAAGAGTGGAGCACAAATGGGATGTAACTGCATAGTGTCACCTGCAAGCATCCTTAACTCCACTCTTACTCAGCACAGACACTTTGAGCATGAAGGTTCAAACATGCCTTTCGGTGGCAGTGCCATCTATAGTACTCCTACCTCCCAATTTATTTCTAGCTCCTCAGTTCTGATAATATGTGGTCATGCAAGTAAGATCAGAAAATACACTGCAAGAAGCTGACAAAAACTAGGGCTGCCTTTTTTTCCTCTAATTTTACATCCTACCTTCCTAAAGCCTTCTTGTCTCAAGGCTGAACAAATCCAATTCTCTCAGGCTTTCTTCATATGGTAGTCTTCCCAGTCCTTTGATCATCTTTGTGGCCCTAAACTATCCAATTACAGAGAGTTTTTAAGACAAATCAGTGGAACACCTGTGAGGAGAAGCTGAGAGAGTTGGGGTTGTTCAGCTTGGGGAAGAGAGGGCTCCAGGGAGACCTTATTACAGCCTTCCAGTATCTGAAGGGGACCTACAAGAAAGATGGGGAGGGACTTTTCACAAGGGTTTGTAGTGACAGGGCAAGGGACAATGGCTTCAAACTGGAGAAGGGTAGATTTGGATTAGAAATTAGGAAGAAGTTCTACACTGAGGGTGGAGAAACACTGGAACAGGTAGCGCAGGGAAGCTGTGGATGCTCCATTACTGGATGTGTTCAAGACCAGGTTGGATGTAGCTTTGAACAACCCAGTCTAGTGGGAGGTGCCCCTAGCCATGGCACGGGTGTTAGAATTACATGATCTTTAAGGTCCCTTCCAACCTAACACATTCTATGATTGATCCCATTAGCACTGTGGCCTCATAATTGCTAGAGCTGAGAGAGAAGGAACATACAGATGGATGGGAGAGGGACAGCCCTGTTTAAGCCATGAAGCTGTGATCTGAAGGTGAAGTTGTATGTGACTGCTGGACTTTACCCCATTTAAGTTTTGCCTCAGTGGAAAGAGCAACTCTCCTCTCCCCCTAGTATATGAAATAAAGAAGACTCAGACCCTCCATTCTGTTTACACCCACCTAACCTGCACCACATTTATTCTATTTACTTAAAAAAAAGAAAATAGTTAATAGATTTCTGTGAGCTTTCAAGGCTGAACTGGTACAGCTCTGGGCAAAGCATCTGCCAGGTCATGAATAGGGATAAACATTACTTTCCTCTTTCAGCAACAAGCTGTGCTGTAACATGAAGCTTCTTCTTGTCCCTGCCTTCACTTGAACTGTGCAAATAGTTTACTTGACAAATGACCTTTAACCATAAAAAAAAGTTTATAGTAACAAATGTAGATAACAGACAATATTGAATTCAAGTGTCATTAAATTTAAAAAATGAATATTAATTGAATCGACAGCAGCCACTCTAGGAGATTCTGATATTGTGAAAACCTGAGTTCATGTTCATTAACTTGAAGTAAGTCATCTGCTAAGAACTCTAAAGAAAGTTACTAGAACGTTTTACAGATACAACACCTTTAAAAATCAAATTCTATTAAATATTTTAAAGAATTCAGAAGTGTAAGTGAAATCTATAGCAAGTTAAATTGTATCTGCAGATCTGAACGTTGAAGACACAAGCCTCCCTTTTTTTGAAGCATGAATAAAGACGACAAATCAAGCCTGTACCTAGATTTTTCAGGTTCACAGTTTGTGATTGTCTAACTGTATTTCTTCCATGGAGTCCAATTATTGAATCTTCTTTTAATCTCTCAGTATATAACCGTGAATCAAAGACTGTACTTATGCAAGAAGGGTCTTAGGGCACAGAAAGATTCTCAGTAGAAGGGAAAAGTAGCTCACTGACATGAGAAGCTCAATTAGGAGGGTTGTAGAAATTCACAAAATCTACGCAGTTGAAACAGAAAGTGTTCAGCATACTTGAAAATATCAGTCTAAAATATGGTGCAAGTAAATGGAAGCATTAGAAGGTGCTTCACATTTCTCAAAGCTTGCTAAACATCTCTATGCAATTACACTAAGTCTTGACTGAAAAAAGATTAGTTTTTCTGAGAGGTTGCATATCCTAACATACCAGCTTTTCTCATTTCTTCTTCAAAGTTTCACTAAAAAAGAAAAAAATGCTAATGAAAGTATGAATACAGGTGAAGTTTCACAACCAGTCTGAGCTAGGAGTACAAAGCTGTGGAAGTGCCCATCTACTGATCCATACTCACTATACTTACACATAGTTGTGGAGGTAATGTATATAAGTGTGCTAGCTTTACTCACAACAGCGTGGACCACAGTAAGCCTGAAGATCTTTTAACGCAGTCAGACTTAGAAAATCTAGCCTGCTAAGAAATGTGGCTAGCAATCTGTCAATAAAAACTCAAAATCCCTGCCATCGGTTCAGCACGTTTTGAATTGCAGTTTCACAGTTGGCTTAAGCTTACTGAATCTCTCGCTGCTGGAAGGACATTCTGGTTTTCTTGCTGCCACCACCAGCAGCCACATGCTTCTGCCTCCACCACCCCCAAGAACATTTATCCTCTTCTCTTGTGCTGGATTACCTGAAAACTAACTGGTTTGTTTTGTGTTTTGGGGGTTTGTTGGGGTGGTTTGGTTTGGGGGGTTTTTCATTTGTATACTATTTTTCAGTTGGATCGACCTGGGGATGAGGCTCTGCAAAGATGCATAATTGTGAGTGCCAATGCAAAGAAGTCAGCAGCAACACAGGGACAGTGGCCTGATTTTTGTGAAACAACTTTGCACACCAACTGGATTTAGCTAAAACTAATATGTGCCAATGCCTCAGTTTGTTGTGTAAACCTACCAACTCCCCATCTTTGCAAAGACACTCTTCTATGAGATGCAGTGAACCAACTTCACAGTTCATCATCATCAGAAGCTTCAGTTTTTCTACCTCCCTGCATTCAGCCCCATGTTGCTGAGCTCCAATGCTCACGAGAACCGAGTTAAAACATTAACTGGGCAAAAAACTATCCCAGTTGTAAAAAGCAAAGTCTTTGCCCGTTTAAGTGAAAGGACATCAAAACAGACAAAAAACAAAGGTAGGACTGCTCAGACAGGCAAAGATACAATATGGAAGAGGGGAGAAAGGAGAAACGTCTCCTTTTACTGGCATCAAGCTGTTAAACGTATCACCTGTGAAATATTAGATGAAGATTTTAATAATTAGATCTCTTATCTCTCCTCTCCAAATCTCAACAATTCGCCCACTTTGCTGAACATCCCATTTCCTTATATAAATCCTCAGATGACATTATTTCAGATAAGCTCAAGATGTTTTAGAATGAACCTCAAGAACAGTTTTAATTATACTGATCCCTCTCTATCAAGGGATTTATAACAATAAACAGACCTGCCACCAAACTGGTCTATAAATACTAGAAACACTGGGTAACTAAGCAGAACAGCATATCCAAAGAAAAAGTATATTTAATCTGTATTTGTAAAAAAAATAAACGAAATATCTGCATCTTTTTCTGAATTTTATTTTGCCAAGCACTTAGTTTAATTTCTACTTTTTGGAACTACCTAAAGAAAAAGTTTTACTTTTTTAGCACTTTAGTAGTACTTCTGAAATGGAATTTCATTCTCAAATACAGAAGCTGAAAAAAAAAAAATCATACTCAGACATTCAAACAATCTCCCACTTCTAAAATTAATTCAGTGCAAATTAGCTTCCTGTAGTCAGGAAATTCAAGTGTTATATGCATGAGTGTTTCAACTTAAATTAAAAAGTTACAAAGATTAAGTATTTTCATTACTGACCTATTTCACTGGGAAAGTATTCTAATATTTCAAATCTCCACTTTTTATAGGCAGCATATCGTTGATACATATTAAATATCTCTGAGGTGAACAGCATGGCTTCCTGCCCTCCAACTCCAGCGGTTACTTCCATGACAAGATCACTCTTGTCTGTTTCTTCTGAAGGAATCAAAAGCAACACTATCTGTGAATACAAAAACACCCAGCTAAGACTTCCCTCTGATATTGCTGTCCACAACTGACATAGTATAAAATGCCAGACAAGTCTGTAATCCATCCAGGCTTCGTTCTCACACACTAACTCATTGGTTGCCCAGAGGACAGGGTTCTCGTGCCTCTTGTGAGGAAGCAGCAGTCAGGAATGGATGGGGGGGACAGGCTGCCCTGCAGGAAAGCTCCCTGTGTCTGTTCACAGTTGCAGGAGCTACACAGGTCACTCTCAAGACCTACAAAACTTCACAGACGCTTCCAGCCATCAGAGGCACTGCGACATTTGGACACCAGAGGATACATGTTGGTTCTTGCAAGACAGCTAAGCATCTCTCTTCCCATCAGGCTGCCTTTTAACCCAGTCTTAACTGCAGAGCTGAGAAGGTATGGATGTTAAGGAGGACAGTCCTTCAACAACTCCACCTCAGCTGTGTGATTCATTTACTTATTTAAAAAGGGAGAGCCGGCCTTATATTGAACTGTAGAAGAAAGATACACTACAACCAAAAAACTGCATCACAGTTTTGCAGGCTGGATCAAAAGCATTTGCAAATGTTTTTCAATCCTCTTCTTTTACTAGCATTAGATGATAAACATTTGTTTCCACAGACGACTTCTTTTGGCAAAATCACTAGTATTTACAAAAATAATTATAAAGTGGCTGTTGTACTGTTGTCAAACAAATAAAGAATGCGACAACAGCATCTTCCACTTCTCCAGTAATATTAATAATATGTAACAATTTATGTAAAGATCATTATGCTAAATAACATAGATACTACCTGGAACCCATATAAAGTAGTTACACAGTATTAAACTTTTTTTTTACAAAACCACTAGTGTGAGTGATACTATATGTTTAATGTTTCCAATGGATAAAAAGCTGGACATATTGGATACACCCAGACAAGACAAACTGTAGCACCTACTTATAAAGATGTATCGACTCAAACAATTCCAGGTACAAGAATGCATTTACTTCCAGATGGTCTCTAAACCAGCTGCGTTTTTCATTTTCCTTAGATAACAGACACTAGTTGAGCAGTATAAATGACAGGGAGGGGAGGAGAAGAAGAGTTTATCATATACATCTTATTTTATTGAGAAGACAATCTAGATTTGTGAATTTAAGAATGGCAAGGAAATAGAGGCTTTTAAAGGGGTTCTAACCTGGTGTCTCAGTTCAGCTATCTCTTCTTCACAGGAGGCGATTTCCCTTTCTGCAAGCTTCCGTAAATCTTCGCTTTCATCTGGAATATTTGAGTATGGTTAATCCTCAGACTTATATCAGTGTCACTCTCAGAAAAACCTTCTGAAAAAAATAACCACATGAAGAACATACTCTTAAACCCTCCCCCCCCCCCAAAAAAAAAAAACCACAACACACCCAAACAAAACAAAAAAACCCACCACTAAACAAAACCCCATCACCCAAAACCCCCTCAATACACTGAATCTGTCAGCAAATGAGATCACAATCTAATGAAAAGAATGTTTTCTGATATTGTTCAGATATGAAACATGGGAAAATCTGAAATTAAAAAAGTTCTACCTAAACATTATCCCCCCCCCAAAAAAAAAAAAAACAACCCAAACAAACAAACAAAAACCATACAAAAAAAACCAAACCACAAGAAAAACCCCAAAATTACTCTGCTGATGGTCAGACTGTGGCACAGGCTGCCCAGAAAGGTTGTGGCATCTCCATCCTTGGAGATATTCAAACCCCAACTGGACACAACCGTGAGCAACCTGCAAGTAGGTGATCCTGCTTGATCAGGGGGTTGAACTTGACTGTCTCCAGAGGGGCCTTCCCACCTCAGCCATTCTGTGATTCTAAGAAATTACTTTCTGTATTTCTGTGACAGGAACATCAACAGCACAGCAGCCCCACAACTGACACTCTTCATTAAAAGGACTATTACCTGATCATTGTATGCAAAAATTTGAAGACAGTAGTAGTAATTTCAAGTATATTATCTCTGACAATTTATCTCGGAACAGCTGCAAAACCTCTAACAAACTGCTAAAAACAAAGGTATGGAAGAACTCTTGCATAATAAGAGGAACTTGTAATTTTCAAGTGTTACTTGAGTGATCAACACTAAATGCTTTACAGTTAAGACTTGTTTTTCTGTATTACAGTTTCAGTGTGTTAAAATGTTCCTCTTTTTTTCTGGTCAGAATCAAAATTCACCCCCCCCCCAAAAAAAAAAAAAATTAAAATGAACATCTTAAGCAGCCTCCGATCCACACTGATTCAGCTCACTCACCCAGAAGAAAAAGGTATTACCCCTAAAAGGACAAAATGGTACACACAATGAAAAAAGGGGAACTGGTGCAGGCACAGGGCCACATAACTGCACAGTCGGTAACAAGAGAAGAAAAAGAAAGATGATAGACTTCTTTTTTCTGTGTACAACAAGCTTATCAATGCATTCAGCTGAGACAGGAGGGGCACTCTTACAATAAAGCCACATCTTTTCAGCACGTAGCTGCATTTAGTCAGTAGCACAATTTTAAATGAAGCTTTTTGACTTTACAGTTTAGGTTTAGTGTTGATGAATTACATCCCCTACCACCTCCCAATCACTTCTGTAAGAATTAAAAAGATAATAATGCATAAATTGGTGCAAAAAACAAGCACGCTTTTCCTACAGCTGGCTGAGAGCATGCACTGTTGATTACCTCACTAACTAACTCTTTAAACCTGTGAACTTGATCATCTCCAACTATGTACATCTCTTTACAATAGCTGCTGTTGATCAGTCATTAAAGCCAACAGAAGGAAGGAGAAGAATTAAGGAATTACAAATCTATTAGAGTCAAACTACCTATTGATAATGCAATTACTATGCATCTAAGGAATATCTAATATAACAACTAATAGCAGTTGCATACATTAAGATGCAAATATAATATAGGTTCTAAAATCAGTTTAACATACAAGTATTTTTAAGGGCAAAATATAGAAGCACTCAAAGTGATCCCTTTGCTGAAGTTCTAAGCCTGGATTTGATGACACTAGCTACTTCAGCAGGTTCTGAAGGGAGAAGAAAAAAAAATCTTTGGGTCAATTATTAGTTTGTTCAAAGGAACCATTTCTCCTTCTTCAATCTGAGGTGGGAGACAATGAACGGGAAGAAAAATTGCTTCTGGCAGCGGGCCGCAGGAAGAAACCCCCCCGGGCCTCCCCAGCTGGCGGGTTTTTAACCCTTCCCGCCTTCTCACCGCTCTCCCGCCACCGGCGCGCGCCGCGCCTCCCGTAACGCGCGGCCAGCACCCGCCCAGGTGCGTGGCG
>VZZY01006299.1:0-55154 GCA_013400335.1 Eurystomus gularis | reverse complement strand
GGGGCCGCGCGCCTCCCTGTGGGCCTCGGGGCTCCGGTGCCGGAGGGCCGCGCCGCCGTTCCTTTACTCATTCTGACAGCAAAGCAAAACAAAACGCCCCAGGCCTCGCCAGGTGCTCCGTACGGGGCTCCGGGGGCTTTCGCCGGGGCGTTTAGCGTCCTGCTGCGCGGCAGGCAGCCCCCAAGGCTGCTTGACGTGGAAGGGGCCGCGGGACGTTTCAGCTGGGGATTTGGCTCTCCAGGTTACTCTTTCCAGGTCTCCTCCTCTCCCTCCAGGAAGAGATTTTCAGAATTAAAATACCCTGAGGAGGAAGCTGCCCATACTTGCGGAAGGAAACCTGCCCGGTAAAAGCAGGTCCAAGATGAAGCGTTTTGAGGAAAAGAAATCCATTGCCAGAAGAAGAAAGGGCAACTGAAAGAGCCTGTACGTCAGACATCAGTGGTGAGACTGGGCAAAACCCGTTTACAAAACACAGATCTGAGTACAGTGTCTGACATCAGAGTTTTAAACGGGAATCACAGAATGGCAGGGGTTGGAAAGGGACCTCTGGAGATCATCAAGTCCAACCCCCCTGCCAGAGCAGGGCCACCGAGAGCAGGTTGCACAGGCACGCGTCGGGGTGGGTTGGAAGGCAGGGAAGATGCAGTCATTTGGTAAATGTGATGTGATGGATGTTGTGGGATGATCTTGACTAATCCCCTCTTGTATACAGACAGGGTGTCATAGTAACTCCTTTTCAGATAACACCACAGAGGAGATTCTTGGCTAAAATCAAAACAGTTTGAAGAATATACTTTATTATAAAAATGTGCAACTATCCATAAAACTTTATTAGGCACTATTTCATACTACAATCATTGGAGGAGACAAAGTCGGTTTTTTGCTGTTCTTCTGTCCTTGTTCATGTCTTAACAGAGCTGGGTAATCATACTTTATAACTAAATTACACTGTTGGAATAGCAGTAGTGTCCACATGGTACATTAGTAAATTGTTCCTTTCATGAATGTAATATCAAAAGCAGGACACAAAAGCTTGCACACCTAAGTAGTTTTGGTAGTCAGAATTGAAAACTTCAACGTCTTCTTCCATTGCAGAAATCCAAAAGCAATACGGTCAGTGTGAGTATTTGTTATTTGGAATATTAAACATTAAAATGAATGGCCAGATAAAAACATTTTCCTATGGTTGTAAATGCACCATTTTGAATAAGGCTTATTGGTAAGTTACACTGTAGCAATAATTTATAAGTAAAATCACACTCAAAGTGCTTTGTGGAGAATGTACAGTCTGTGCAGCTAGTCTGGTGCTAATAAATAGCCCAGGCTGTTTTTAGGAAATCTCACCCAAAAAAAGCTTCCCTTGCACTCATTGCTGCCTGCCCACGAAGCTCCCTGAATCCCTCTTTCAGAAGCACAAAGGAAGAATGCTCAAATTTGTGCATTTAATAGATCAAATATTTTGGTGTTCTGTAACAATGAAAGAAATCTTTACAGCTGTGTGAACCCTGCTCATGAAAGAAGTATGCAGAACTCAGGAAATTTAGAGTAAGGGGTGATATAATGTAAAGCTTTTGAGAAAATAAAAGGGTAGTGTTAGTCAGTGATGGTCTGCCTTTGAATCACCTGAATTGTATCCCTGTTTTAAATTGGAAGGATGGATTTCCACGGAATGAATTTATGGATAAAGAAAGGGGCAAAATCTGGCTTTTGGTGTAAAGTAATATGCAGACAATGTTTATGTCAGGTTTTTTCCAGCTGATTTTGGCACCGTTACTGCTTGGTTCTCTCATTCCGCAGAAGTCACTTTTACTGCTGGTCTTCAGAACCTATGTGAATGCAGCTGATGTTTTCTCACTGCAAACATACTCAGAGTACTGGTGAATACAACTGGACCTTTGTCACTGCAGCCTTGTCCCAGGATGTGCTACAGTGCTACTCTTGGGTCTTTCAAAAAATAACAGCACTATTGGCTGAGAAAAACTCTATTTTGAAGTTGGTAGTTAGACATGGTTCAAATCAATTTTGAGCAGATATTGCAGCTCTCTGTCTATGTGCAACCTTAATTTTTTGCTTTGTTGGAGTTGATAAGGACTCAGGCTGCTCTTGGCTGGATTAACACTGCCAGGAGCAGGCTCACAGACATTGTAGATGTGTAAGCTTTACTCCTTGTGGTGTAGAGAGTTGCTGAAGTTAAAAGACTTTCTTGTATCAGCTGTGATTACCTTTGAATTGGTGTTGTGGAATACTCGTGCTAAATGCCTTTCACAAGCACTTACTGCATACAGAAGCTGCTGGTTCCTGAGTGGGCTTACAGCATGGTCAGTCCAGCTAGCTGCTCTCACTGAAAGAGCTTCCTACCTTTTTTAGATACTGGTTCCACAGGCAGATGCTCCTTATGATCAAATTTGCTTGTGGAGCAAATCAGGTAACAGCTTAAACCCTTGTCTGTTTAAGGTAGAATGTAGGTCTTGTCTATTTGCTTAGTTTAGACTACAGCCTAGCAGACACTTTAACATGCTTTTAATTAATAACGGAGCTATTACTAGCTTAAGTCTGGTTTGTGTCTACTCTCTGTTGTCCTGCAAATGGATTGTTTGGACTCCACCGGTGTTCAAGTGAGTTGTGGATGGGCTGTGGACCTGGAAGCTCTATGGCCACATTTCCCTGGTACCGTGCTGCTTGGACTCAGCTAGCAAACAGGCAGCCCAACCACCTGTGCTGTTGACCTGTCTTTTCTCCATCATACCCTTAGTCTCCCTCATACCATATGTGCCTTCAGTCTAATTTAAATACTCTTGATATTCTTTGCAAGTTTTGTTTTATCCTGGGCATCCCAAACTACTTTCAGCTCAGATACCTGAAAGTTGCTTGTAAACAGCTAAGCTGAACACATGCAATATATATTCCATTTCTTTGAAACCTAAAGGTCAGGAGTGTACACAAGTGCTCTGCTTATTTGTGGCTATTTGACATTAGGCTGCACTTGACAGAAAAATTAAACACTGGGCAAAAATGACAAAACCGTAACTCGCTTTCTGTAGTGCACTTGCTATATACAATCTCATGAAAAACTGAAATACAAGTTAAATACATACTTATTTTATTCCAGGCTATAGAATAGGTGTATTTAGGCAGTTTTTTCAAAGTGTATTGTACACTGCATGCACAATAAATCAGTTTAATAGCTTGACTGTTTTACAATTTGTCTTCAAAGAAATATATGATAGGCAATGAGATCATGTTACGGCATGACTTGTCCATTTGGACCATATCCATTTGTCATTAAAAAATTTGGGAAACCCAAACTGATAGATGAGATGTATATTAAAATTTTAATACGAGCATTCGCTCCAAGAAAGAAACTTCAAGTTATGTTCAATTTTTAAATCCCTCCAAATAGAGGACTTGAGACAAGACATTTTGAACGTGATTTCATTGCAATATTACACTGAAGATTGGTGTAATATTTTTCAAAATGATGTAACAGTTTCCAAATACAGATTTTGGAATCTTAACCTAGAAACCAAGGTAGTATTTTAGGGCCTGCACATTTAGCTTTAAAACTCCTTGAAAGGATGACTTGTCTATGTTGACAAGAGCTTCTACCTGTGTGAAATATCTTATAAAGATAGCTTATGACCAGCAGGTCACCATCAAATAGTAACATTAAGAATATTCAAGTCTACATTTGTAAAGACTTCTGCATGCAGTTTTGTCTCTTACACATTGTTTAGATGTGTGGCCTAAATGTATTGTGCCCCAAACACCAACAAACTTGAAATTACACTATGTAAATATATACATGTATGATGCTGTATATGTTTAGTACCGCAGTAAATATAACTGTAGTCAAATGATACTAGACATATGTAGGACCATAGTTCAATTCCAGTTAAGAAAAAGAGCCAAAAAAATTTATTTTTTCTAACAGTATTTCACAGTAGAAGGAGGCAGTCCTGTCTCACTGAATTTCCCCCCTCAAGATTTGTAAACATCATAGCTGTTATTCTATCAGTATAGTAATTAATTTTATTCATAATGGTAAGTAGCTAACCAACATGAATAAACTTGTCATAACACAATAACACTTTCAGACAAAACAGGTATTTATTAAAAGAAACATTTATAAATATTTTGTCTTGCATTTTAAACTACATTTTCATAAATAACAATATTTAAAAGTGCTGAATATGGTAGGATAGTCAGCAACGCCACTGTAAACAGATTGTTTTCCACTTTGCAGATTTTTTTTTTTAGATCCCATTTTGTCAAACACTACAACAGTTAAAATATTTGCATAGGGAATAGAGAATAGCCCTTTTAATCATCTCCTGAATTCTATATAAATTACAAAACCAAATGAGTTTAAGAAACAGTTCGTTAAATTGTTCGTATATATATCCAAAAAAAGCACACAGGTTTCAAGTAAAAAAAATGATTAAAAAATTCCCCAGACTTGCTATTTGAAGCATGTTCAATAAATTAAAAAAATGAGAGGTAGTAAAACAAAGGAAAAAAATAAGCCCCAGAAGATAAACTAAGACCTGCATCCTACCAGTTACTGTGTAGTAGCAGACCTGCCTCAGCAGCAGCAGCAGCAAGAGCCGGCACCGGAGGCTGCCTGCAAGGAGCAACTGGGTGGTTGGAACCAAGTGTGTTGGGGCTAGATTCCACTCTAGGACACAACTGCTGGACCTTCCACTCCCATCAAAAGCAACGGGCTTATGCCATGTTTAGTTCTATGTAAGTGAGAAGAACCTTGCCTCTTAAGTCTTAGTATAAGACCAGAGTTGTCAGTATTAAATATATATATACACATACATTCATATATATATATTTAATGAGTTTTCAAAGCCATTTCTTGATATAGCTTTAGCAGTTTGTGAGGGATGCTGACGCTCATTTTGCTTGTGTATGGTAGGTATGAAGATGGGGTTTGTACGTTCTGAGTCACTGTCTCTTTAAACATCAAAATGCATCCTAAAATTGGACATTTTTGATAAAAAGGCCAAGCAAACACCTATTAAAAACACCAGGGCAGCCAAGTGATGGGAGTACCATGCTGCCTTAGCTCTGATTAAGGGCTCAGTACAGGATTCTTTACCCAGGAAAGACACCCGTTGAGTTTCTGTCGGCATTTTGCTTGGGTAAGGACTGTAGGTCTAGGAGCCCTTGAAGTTTGGTTTAGTATTACTCTCTAAACTCCTTGTTTTCAAGGAGTTACTCAAAATCAATGAGGCTAGAAGCTAAGTCTTCTTTAACCCACCACCTTGTAAAACATTACTTTGTTTAAAAACATCTTTACTGGATTTAGCTTTCAAAAAAAAAACCAACCTCTTACAGGACTGATGCAATTCATCAAAAAGTTCTAAAATGCTCTAAAATGCTACATGTAGGCAATCTTTTATTAAATTTCTTTATTCAAAAAACTAAATTATCAAGCTTTTTGTGTTGTTTTTGTTTCGTTTTTGTTTTTTTTTTTTGCTGAAGTACATAACATTATACAACAGTGTTAGAACTGGATAGCCAGTCTTTAATAAATCAATTACAGTATCTGACATCTGAAATGTACATTGAAAATCTTTGTTCTTTTAACAATTAAACAATATCAGCGCATAGATTGTGTCACCCAGATACGGATCCCTTTAAGTGGTTTGTGCTTATTTTTTCTTTTTTTTTCTTTTTTTTTTTTTTTTGACATTGCAAACTCTGTAATGAAAATGCCAGTTTTGGCAGTGAACAACCAGAGGAATCCTCCGCTTGATTTATTTTAAATAAACAGTGATAAATAGCTCTTTTTTTTCTGTACAGAAATATTGGCTTCAAAAAGTTAGTGTATTGTACTCAGTAGAGCATGTTGAGTAATGCTACACCTTAAAAATTGGCTTTTTTTTTCAGTTAGTGATGTTAAAAAATGCAAGCCTCTTTCTGGATTGCTGCAATTGTTTCTATGTACCATAAGACTGTATTGCACAAAAAAAGTTCTTAAATACAGATATAATTTATGTTATTGGATTAAATATTGCAACAACTAAGTGGTAAGTGAAGCAGTTTTACCTTGCACATGCAGTGTGAGGATACACAAGGAGACTGTTCATAAAACTACAAATACATCATTGCAATCTTGACTGCAGTAGGGTGAAAGGAGTGTGAAACAAATGTATTTTGGCAAATCCATTGTTCCCCTCCCACGCCATCTCGAGCAAGGAGGACCTTGGTAAAAATGTAGACAGAGACCATAATATGGATTTGTTTTCTTCACAGTAGCCTGAGTAGTGCTAAACTGTAGTTCTCCAGGAACCCAGCTCCAGATGTTATTAAACTACTTTTTCTTCCATCCCACCCACCCAAAAAAAAAATCAAGTTATTTTGTTTGAAAAATGAAAACTAAGTTTCAGAAGTAGAGCCTGTAATACTTTCAACAAGAGACTTATAAATCTGAGAGTTCAAAAACCTTGGAAAAGAGTCTCTGTGCATTAGGGTGTATATCTGGAGTTGGGCATCTTCATACATGTGAGGGCTGGGATCCAACAAGTTTCTGTTGATCACTTCTCTCACCCGGGAATCAAGACTAACCTGAAGAAGATGAGAACACAGTAACATTAAACAGTAATATCAGAAAGGCTGTTATATGCATCTGTATTTCTCAGGGCTCCATTGAACATGCTGAGTTTATCAGTTTCTTCAAGCAATGCTCTGTGCTTCTTTCAGAGCCACCACACAATTATAAACTGAGACCATTAACTGTATTTCGGTTTTGACTTGGTCTGTGAATCAATCTTGAGATTTGTAAGATGAAATGCAGCTGTAAAACTGAACAAATACAATGAAACTAAATAAAGCTCTGCAGCAACCTAGATTTCCCAAAATATGTTACTTTAACTTGAAAATTTTTTTTACATATTTAAAACTATTTCTTTGAAATCAATGTTGAATGGCTCTCACAGAGAGCTGAAATGTTTTTTTCCCAACAATTTGTAGTTAAATCTTTAGAAGCTTTCCACTCAGCATTCTCATCTGTCTGCCCTACAGATTTTTTTCCCAGGCACTACACTTGTTACTCACAAATTACCCAAATATTTTTACATTTTTTATTGTTTTAATTTCCCCATTAATATTAACTATTTCAGATTTTTTATTATTTTCAAGACTTTTTAACAACTGGTAATTTGTACTTGCAGGGTATAATATGTCCATACTGAGGTTGTTAGCAAATTTCAATTTTTGCTTCTCATTTACTTTCCATTTGTAATGAACTCCTGTGCCTCGGCAGAAAAGGGCATATTATGCTTGGGATGAATGCACAGATGACTTTAGAATATCATTTAGAAATTTGAGTGAATGTACAGCTTATCCACAAAATGCTCTAAAAACAGTAAAATTAATGCTTTCTGGATTAAGCAAAATGACAGGAGCAGGAAAGCCCAATGGGGCCAGCAAGGGTTTACTCAGCTAAGAAGAAAAAGGCTAAAACACTGAGCAGAGAAATACCAAGCGCAGATCAGTTAAGCTACAGTGATTTCCACCAGGTTACAATCTGACCCTACTACTCTGCAAACATATAAATAGATATTCGTATTTTCTGCAGGGTTGAACTCAACCCTTCAAAGCTCCACCAAGATACCTTGATAAGTGAAGGATGCGAACAGAGTTGAAAACCCAGAACATGTATAGATGTATAAGCCTGGGTATTTTCACTTTGTGAAGCTATGTTTTGAAATGCAGTGGTGTGGTGTGGTACCAAGGAGCCTGCATTTGCATTATATCTTCAGTACCAACTGTGCAATCTGGCGCTGTTGGTTTGTTGGCATATTGGAGTATGGTATTGCCACAGCAGGCAAGCTCTTCCTCCTCCAGTATTTGCTGTTACTTGATTATTGGTCACAAGACACAACTATGATGCAGCCTAACTGCGAGTAACCTGTTACCTATTCACGTTAGCAAACCGTACCTATTACTCAAGTACACTATCTCTGCAGAACAATCGTTATGCCTGCTTAGTGCACACTCTCCACGTAAGTGCTCATTGCTGTGCTTGCAGGCAGTGCCCCGGGGTGTACCTCTGCTGTACACCTCCCTTTTGGATGGGCAGTGATGGGTGCTACATCAGCTGCCATCAACAGCCTCCCCCCTTTCCTACGCTGGCGCTTCCCCTTCCCTGTGCTAGCAGGGCTGTCTGGGCAGTCCCACAGCTAGCTCAGCTAAGGAATCGATCCATCTGAAAGCAGCATTTCTTTTCTGGGCTGTTTTTCAACGCAGCCATTTTTCAGATTGAATTCATTGTGTAACTACCGTAGCTGTGCACATAGACCAGACTGCAGAGCAGGAATGAACAGACCGGTGGGGCTGCTCAGCCACTGACTACCTGCTCTTAGACACAACAGTATGCTTTGAGAAGCAGTGTTGCAATCATGCATCTTCAGAATTTATTTGAATAGATTTCAAATAGATTTTCACTGCGGGAGCTGGGGTTGTTCAGTCTTGAAAAGAGAAGACTTCGGGGCGACCTAATAGCTGCCTTCCAATACCTGAAGGGAACCTACAGGAAGTCTGGGGAGGGACTTTTTACAAGAGCGTCCACTGATAGGACAAGGGGTAATGGTTTAAATTGAAGGAGAATAGATTTAGATTAGATCTTAGATTTAAGCAATTCTGCCCCTGACACACATGCACACACATCTTAGCAAAAAAGGTTTGTGCAGCTAGCTAATTGGTTCTTCATTATCAAATATAATAGTTGGGATAAGAAGCTCAAATTTGGCAGGATGGTGAGGTTTTGTGCTGTTGAATATAGTAAAGCTTAACTGCACTTACAGAATCAAAAAAATAATTATGGAACTATTAATTTACATCGTGTTTTTCAGGACTCGCTAAAGCCAAATGGCAAAACTAATTGGAATTACTAAAGGTATTTCCTGGCTAAACAGTTGAATACAAGGTATCTGTTTAGAACACTAAGACCTGCCTCAATAGCTTCATCACTGACCATGTGAAACTAAATATTTCAGCTCTTACACCAAAAGATAACCTCTGAAATGGGATACCTGGACGAACAAGAACTTTTCAGCTCCTGTTCTGATTTAAAGCGTTGCAAACAGTTCTTGTTTGCCTCCTACGATTTCCAGCAGGGGCAGAAGCAACTGGATTGATGGTATCTGCACGTGTCCAGTGCATCAGATTTGTGACTAGTTTTGTTAAACCTTAAGTCAAACAACACCTAGTGTTTGAATTTTAACTGCTAGTTGGCTTAGAAAGACTACTGAGCATTCAGCATATACATATATGTACTAGAGATATATTCTATTCTATTCTATTCTATTCTATTCTATTCTATTCTATTCTATTCTATTCTATTCTATCATATTATATTATACTATACTATATTAAAAACTCATTATTAGCTTGCTGTAGTGGCGGTTATCTCACTCCAAAGCAAAAGTATACACTATGGCACAGGAGAAGATAGTAGAACTATAAATTGCTGTTGGCTTCATTCATGTGAATGAAGTTGCAAATTATTACTGAATACAGTGCAGAAGTAAAATGTAGGAAGCAATGTCCACAGTGCACATAAATTAACAAAATGCCATTGAGTAGAAACTCAGATGCAATGCAAAGACAAGGCAAAGGAGCGAAAGGTACATGATGTGGCCTAAGAAAGACTGTTCTGTAGTGCTTGTAGAGCTTTCTGTTCCAAAACATGATTTGGTAGGGGATGCTTTTTCTTTACTCCAGGTGAAGATCATTTGGGAATATTCCAGTTTAAGAGTTGAAGAAAATCTTACGTAATTTCCTAGATCTTGTCATACCTTTCATTAGAGAAAACATGTGGTCTCCATTCCTGGACACTCACATGGGAATAACCAGTGAAAATCTGGATTTTCTCCCAGACAGCTGTTGCAGCAGATAAATCTATAATGATCCTGATTTAAACTCCTTCATGTTGGTATCTTTTCTCCAGAAATCCATTTGCATTACTTCTTCTCTCTGGCAGGCATGTAGCATTACTGAAGAAGCATACCTATTTCTCAGCCTTCTACTGGAGTTTCTTGAGTCTTACAGAGGGCTTTGAGGTGGTGTGGCCAGTGATGCTAAATGGCCTGGCACCTGTGTCTCTACTTTTTCTGTTCCTTCCTTTCCTGATTTCACGTCCATACTAAGAATTTCATCTGACAGATCAGGCAGACTTTCAGACCCCCATCTGACTATTGAGGGTGTAACATTTCTGCTCTGGAATAACAGAAAATGCAAATGTAACATTTACAGCATACCTCTTTTGGTGATAGTATAGAAATGTAATCTTCATATATAAGTCTTGCTTTTTCTTCAATAACTTTCTTGTTCTGTTCCTTCTTTAGATCTTCACATGCAAGCCAGAAAAGCAGGTTCTCCTCACTATACTCTGTTCGAAGAAACTCTCTGAAAAGGTTCCTCCCAGCTGGTGTTTTCATCATCTTGTCAAAATTCTGAGCCCAAGACAAAATTTCATCTGCAGTAGGATTTTGGCTGCAAAAGCAAAGTATCATTACAAATATGCTTCTATTTTTGTAACAGTGTTTTCATACATTTGTCCAAAAATTCTCCTTTCAACTGCACAATAGTCCAGAGTGAAAACTGGAAGCAGTGACAGAGGAATGTTGTTCACGCTCCACTTGTGCATTCATTATCTCAATAGTCCACTAAACGTGTTTAATGTTACAAGACATGAACTTGGCTTTCTACAAGTTTTCTACTAGTGTCGTTAGCCATCAGACTCAAAGACAAAATCCCACAACAGCATTGAATTCCTGCCTCTGCAGTTAAAGGAGATGTAATTTCAGGGAGCTGGCAATAGACTCTCTTTCATGAGGGGTTTAGATGACACCTGATGTTCCTGCCTGCTTCTGATGGTGTTTGGCCAATCACTGGCTTCCACATGATTTGGTTCAGGAAGGAAAAGAAAAACAAAAGGCTCTCAGCAGCTAAGTGCATACTAATGAGGCCCAACAAAATAGTAATTCAGAGAGCTTTTAAATTAGCATATTTCTCTGTGCTTGTACCTGAGGGTTGCTAAGCTTCCCTCTGTTTGGTGCTGTTGACCTGAATGATGATCTATTGGCACAAGATGTGATGGATCTTGCTGGCAAAACTGGAGAGAGAAGAAATGGGAAGAAGTCCTTATTCCCATTTTCTGAAGGAAACTATTCATAGCTTGTAACAGTGGACGCACTGGATAAGTGATCAGAAGACTTAACTTGCATCACTAATCCATTAATGTACCAATGAAGGTAATACTCCATTGAGAAGGTAGTACTCCAAGTTACTTAACAACAATTAAATATGGTTTCAAACTTAATTCTGGGTGCTCACCTTCTCCTTCCTAATAGGATCCAACACAAGACCTATACTAGCTGTTGTTAATAGCTCCTATGTAATCATGTTGCACAGTAAGTGACATTTGTCTATATGATTTCAAGTCCATTTATCAACTCCTATTCTGCATGCAAGGCAGACTAGATGGTGGGAATCTATTTGTGATAGCTTTTCAGCAGTCCCAAAGATGTAATAAATGAGAAAGTGTTTAACATTTAAACTATCCAGCCAAATAATTGTAATCTGAACCAAAATGCATAAGCATACAGCTTTGAAGGTGAAAAATCCTCTCTGAGGAGAGTGAAAAGAACCTGCTGATGTGGATGGAGCTGGCAAGCAACCTGTGCTCCCTTGTTATCTGTTCAGAAGCTCTCTTCACTACAGTATTTTGTGGAAATTTCTGACATCGTCCTCTCATAAGTGACCACGAGTAGCAATGAAGACAGTGAGTTGCTTCGGTTGCTTTTACTATCACTGATATCCTCTACAGTTAAGTTTTAATTTCTTCTTATGGGATTAGAGAACTCAAGCTCACTGATAGGTTAGCATTTTTCCCAACACAATAAAGATGGGCTCAAACTTTTGACAGAAATAGAAGCTCGGACTTTCAGCGCATGTTAGACTGTTTTTCAAGGTATGTGTTTCCTTGCTTAATTCCACTGAAACCATAGTCCAAACTGTTTTATGAAAGGTAACCATGTCAAAAATCTGATTGTGAAGTACACTTGCGCCCATTATTTTTTCTTCTTGTCTGGATAAACAGAACAAAATGATCCCACAAGTAGCAGAGGCTTCTTATAGAGGCTCACAGGTCTATGGAACCATCTGTGCACCTCTAATTCCTCCCCACAAATAAGAAACTTAGTAAGCCTGACTTATGAATGTCTCTGCTGGCATTTCATTGTCAGGACAGATTTTGATTCCTTTTGTATAGAATTTTTTGAGGAAAAGTAATGAAAAGGACATTCCTGAAGCATGAAAACCAAGGCAATTCTTTATATTAGTTATAGGCAAATTAAAAAAAATTACTAGACAGCAGTTTGACCAACTTACCATTCTTCTATGACTTGGATACTCTCCATTTTTGTCGTATGTGTTGGCCTTCCTGCATTGTCTCCTCTATCTTCATTCCTAACAGTGAGGCTGCAATGTAGTACAACACTTTATTTTGTCTAGAGAAAGTTAATTTAAAACAACGACTATAGTAATGCCATCTTTTAAAAGATACAAACCTATGTAAAGTGTCATTTTTCTCTTTTGCCTCTAGAATTCTGGAGAGAAATTTTTGATAATTACTTTTCCCCTTAATTCTAATGAATATTAACAGTTGCTGGTAGCATGTGTAATTTTTTACAAGCTCACAGTTTATCCACTGAAAGATGGACACAAACTTAGAGGTCACTTTTGGAGTGATTTCATGTAGTAAATTGAGAATATTAGTAACAACAAGGGTAAGGATGATAAGTATATCTGAACTGGATATTGATAAGGCTCTGGTGCCCCATCAGTTCTGAACAGTTGTTCATTCTTTATGAATGTTCTCTTTTTTCTCTCCAGGGTATGATGGCAGTAGATGGCTTAGATATAGAATTTAGTGTGTGGCAGATCCTTATGATTTCCTCCTGTGATGTAAATTTGTTTTTTATTCCAAAAAGCAAACTTACTGGCCTCTCAACAGAAAGCCATCCATTAACCTGATTACCACAAGCAAGGAAAAGAAAGACTTCCTTTATGTAAGGACGTTTTTATTTTTTTTAATCTTTATTTCTGAGCTGGTAACTAGCATCACTTATTTTTCTGTAAATAGCCTTTTAATTGGGTTTGGTTTAGTGGTAGCAACTTTCTCTGTGTGTGCTCTCTATGAATGTTCTGGAACACAGTATTGCCAGCAAAACCAGAATTCCTGATAACTACTGAAATAAAACACGTTTTCAGTTACATAAGTATTCATATAGGAAACCTAATTCCAATAATTAAGCTTAAAAAATGGAACGTAGTAAGGAGATGGAGACTTTCCTTTATCAGGTGTTCCTTACATGTCCAGTTGAGAGAAAAGAAGCAACCAAGCAAAAGGTCCCCCCTCCCAGTCCAAAGAGAGCTCATATTTTGAATATTGACTATTCACCATACAATGATGCTCTCAGTCATCCTAAGTGGCAATATACAAAAATATGTTGGTAGCATAAAGCTTCTCCCTCCCCCACTTTTCTGAGTAACTTCCGCTCGGCTCTAAGAAGAGATCCCAGTGTTGAGACATTTTTAGCACAAATAACCTTTCTTTCTAGCCCCTCTGCATTTATGAGTTTCTTTAACATTTTTTCAAGTGCTTGGCAGAGTTAATAGGTGATCTCAACTACTCTTCTGAGAACAGGAAGTTTAAGCTCCCAGGTAAAGCAGAGCACATATTAAGACTTAAACATTACAAAGACATACACTTTCAAATGAAGCTGTTTGATACTGGTTGCTCCTTCACTTACCTGCCAAGACCTTAGTTCAGGCCCTTGGTCCTGCTTCCCCTGTTACAGCGTAGGAATGCAGCTCCAGTGCTGCTAAGGTGTTAGGTTGTCATCAACTGCTGCAGGAGAAACAACACATCCTGAACTCTGGGGTTGGCAGGTAAAAAACCTTTCTGTCTCCTCTGACCTTTTGCTTGTCAGTCTATAGAGGGAGCACCCAGGAAAGCCAATGGGAGTTCCAAACACAGGAGGAGGAAAAAAGGGACCATCCACTTTCTGTCTTGTAATCTTTAAGTCCACACATGTAACTGCTTAGGGTCACCTTGCATCTGGCCAGAGTACAAAGCTGGCGTGAGGGAGAAGCAGGGAAAGCACAACGCTTCTCTCTCTCCATCCCTCCCTCCCTCCCTTCCTCCCTCCCTCCTTTGCAGTCCGTAGTTGGAGCAACATTTGTCTTCTCTGCTGGGTACAAAAAACTGAGTGTCCTTTGGTTCCATGGAAGAGTAACACCACGGAAGGAGGAAACAGCTTGTATAGGTTGGGAATGTAACAGGGTGTTGACCTGAGTATGTCCAAAAGAGAATGAAGCTGTCTGTTTTCTTTCCTCCATCACATGAGCAGCAGCTAAGATGTACTGAGATAATTTACTTATCAGGCAGTAGATACCCAAGGTTTGGATGCAGACTCTTACTGGAAGTAGAAGGTGACTCATCTGAAAGCAGTTAATCTATACTGCTAATTTAATTTGATGTCTGGGATCAAATACTGTTTGTTTTGCTCATGCAAAATCTCTGCCAAACTTAGGAAAACCAACATGGGCTGATGAAGGTGGAATAGAAGTAGTGAGTAAGAAAGAACAATAGGAAAGTGGACAGGAAAGCCTTGTTGATTTCATAGCTCTTTTTTATTAAAGGAGTAACTGATAGGCCCTATGCGTTTTGATTTTCTACAAGACTACATCTCCATCAGGACTTCAGATGGTGGACTCAGAATGTAGCGTGCAGTTTTCTGGTATCTACACCAGAGCGATGCCCTAATTCCTTCACCTCACCATTCATAGCTAGAGTTCAATGGCTGAAGTTAGTTAGAGTTGCAAAACAGGGAATACTCTAAAGAAAGAAGTGTTATACTTGGTTAGAAAAATTTCTTTGGTTTAGCCATTGTATTTAAAACTGTGCTAAATTTATAATACGTCTCAGCCTAAATTCTGCATTGTTTCCAGCGACGTACACTAGCACTACATTTAAACTTTTATTTATCTACATTACTTTGGATATTGTTTTCCTGTGAAAGAAACCATCATTTTTGTACGAAGATATGTTCAATTCAGACATGTTCTGTTTTCACTCAAGGAACTGGTTCATGTATGCTTAGGAAAAAAAATTAATATTTACATATTTGTGACGGTAAACCTAATTTGAAAGCAGCCTTTAAATAACTCTGATCACAATAACAGATTGCTACCTTTTACCTCAAAATGACAACGCTGCATTGCTATTTGTTGTGTTGCTGCCTTCAGTTGAAAATGCCCTACCTGAATTCCCTGTGGAATTCAAGCAGTTCCTAGCAGCAAAGGCACCCTGCATACCTGGAGTTGGTGCCCTTGATACATTATTCCATCATAGAAGCTAGCTGATTATGTCAGTAGAACTGTGCTGTATAGTGTAAAACTAAACAGACTAAAATTAACAAGATAAAGATTAATTAAATGATCTTACTTGTTAAGGTTGTAAGAAGGGGAAATTGTTGATATGCCTTATCAAAAAGTAGTTAAATGAAAGGGAGGTGTTCTAGTGAGACATCCGATGTAAATTAACATACATGGTGCCATTACTGTTTATTAGTTGGAGTATGTCCAGCAGATAGCTTTAAAATTTGGAGATGTAAATTACCCATTATAAAAACACAACAAAACTACTAATGCCCTAAGAACAGAGAGTTTGGGGTGTCTAAAGGCAGAGCGTTAAGTGGAAAGAACAAGCACTGGTTTGTTTTCTGTTCTTGTGGAAGATTTGTTCTGCCCACTTTTATGCTGATTTTATTGCTCTGGACAGTATGGTAAAAATTACTTCAGTAAACCCAAGTGGCCTGAGCTTGATGTACCTTTCAAATACATCTTGAGTTGCTGACTTCTGCAAAAACTAGTTTCTTTAAATACTGCAATGGTACTATTATGAGCAATTTCTGTTTGGAGTGAGTACATTTCTACTCTGCAACTTCACGGACTTTATAAGTAAAAATGTTAATGACCAGGAACTATTTGAAAAAGTAAACAAATTGAACAGATTACCACATATGAAGTTAAGCTGGTCCAGGTTGCTAGCTGTGTTTTTGGAGGAACTACTGGGATACAAAAACCAATCTTTATTTAGCTACTATTATTTGGCTGCTAATGTTCATGTTCAGCTATTAAATAATTGTTTTGTTGAGTAATTACTTAGCTAAATAAGTATTGCAGGCCACTGATGCATGGTAATGTAAAAAAGCCAAGATAATTGGATCAAATCATCAAGAGAGTTGGACTAATTGAAGAGCAAAAATCTCAGTGACTCTTCCTCCAGATGTTTCCAGCTGGTGGTTTCAGCTTTTTCTTAAAGTTGCTTATCATCCCTACTGCTGCATTTACCTTCTACTACCATCAGGAAAGTGAAAATCATTTAGAACTTGGACCTGATCTTTCATTCCAGTAAAGAAATAGTCTTTAATTGCTTCCCAAGGGTCAGACTTTCCTGTACCAGTAACCTAAATCTGGTGAAGCAGTGAAATTACTGTTATCATTATGACAAGAAACCTATGTCATTGTGACAGATGCTAAGATTAATATTCTGCCCATGCATGGCTAATACCAGTTACTATTTGCTCAGGTATTTTCTTGGCTATGTGCATCATATGGAGTATATCAACATAGTATTTTGTGATCATGTTTGGCATTGAAGACAATCAGATTAAAGCCTCTTGCTTTAGTGGTGTTTTTTGTGCTGCCATGAAGATAAGGAGTAGAAATCAAACCAGGACACTGCGAACTAGTTGGTAGGCAATTGGATTGCCATTCAGGAGATCTGTGCTCAATTCCTGCTTCTTGGCTGAAGTTTGTAGATGCTAGGCCCTGCAAAGCAATGATTACATTTTAGGCTGAACCTGTGTATGTCACACAGTAGGGCCATGAGCCCTCTAGCTACCACTTTAACACAAAAGTCTTCCTTGTTCCAGCCCAAAGGCCGCATGAAATCAGTTGCACATATGTAATCTAAAGGCAGAATGTGATTTGCCAGTGAAAATCAGTATCCAGTTAAGATCCTCTGGATAACATGTCCTGGCATGTTTCTTTCACTGATCTACCCTTTGAAAGAGTATATCTGGCTGACACCACCTACTCCTAGGAATTTTTATTATCATCAGATCAAGAGAGAAAATATTTTTAGGTCATAAGTCCAAAAATCAAGAAGGATGTTTTTGATGCTTGAGTCCAGCTTGCAATGCAAGCAAGCTACATGCAGGACAGTCCTAACTTAGATAATGGTGATTTAGTAGATGTAGATTAAGTGGAAGCTTTCATAAAAAACCACAATTTTCTCCCTCTGCTAAAACATAGGAGATCAAGGTTTAATTGTGATTTTAAAATTCCACTGGTAGATGATGTAAAATGCCATTCACCTAAAATGTTGACAAATGCAGATTGAATTTACCAAATAGATTCAAATAGGAAATATTTTTTCAGGGTCATTTGGAGGAGGAAAAGCCCTCCTTTAAACAAGCAGGTTTGTGCACTCATGCAGGATTTGAAACACTCTTCCTGTGGGACTGAGATGAAATAGAATACTCATTACACAAGATAGAAACAGGAGACTCTTAATTTAATGACGAATCATCATGTAATGAATACTTTTACACATTTTATAAAAGTACAATATTTTATGCATCATTGAGGGGAGAGCCTGAAAACAAGAACATTTTCCCGAAGTGAGGGAAAGGTGGTTTTTAAAGTTCTAAGACAGAGATGGGCACCAACCCTAGATCTTTCATCAGCTGGGTAAATACCTTTACTTTTCAGTATAAAGTGGTTGTACCTCTGCCTGTCTCTAAGCTCTTTGATTCCTTTACATTTATTGTTAGTGATGGGCTTAAAACATGTTATATGAGCAGAAACATATTTTTCACTATTTTAATTCAGATGCAGAGAAAAGTGTACGCCAGTGTTTGACTGTGGTTCAATCTGACCAGACTGTCTTCAATACTGTGGTCCAACAGTCAGTCATTGAAAAATAAATTGTTTGCACAGGTCTGTTCACAAGTTCACTCCTCCATGCTGAGGCAGGCTCTGGTAGAAGTCAGAGATGGATATGGTCCCCATACACTGTATGATAATGCAACAGACAACTATACCAATGCTTTTATTTTTCTTAGATGAAGCTGAAAATATAATTCTTTTCTGACACCTTGTTTTTCTGACAGCTGGAATATTTAAGCCTGATAGCAGTGAAAACTAGTCAGGGCTGTGTTTGTTTATGAACAGAGGAGCATGACGATTTTGCTATACTGTGCAAAGCAATAATAATGAAAAATAACAGCAATATTATCATGATCCATTCATAAGGAACAATACAACTATGTTAATCTCAAAATCACTTAGAGTCTAGTCAGTAATGTTATCTTCTATCTCCCTTTTAATGGCACAAAAATAGGCATCCCTGAGAATGAAATGTTACATGAACAATGTATACACAAGGATACTTGTGTGAACAAGGATAACTTTTTTTTGTTAAAGCTGAGTAAAGGGTAAAAAACCTGCTCCTAATTAAGTTAGGAAAAGAATTCACTTTTTGTTACACTAAGTGAATAACATCCAGAATAATTATTCTGAGAAAAACTAGACGTAGAGACATGATTTTTATGAAGAAGTGATGCCTTGCCCTAGATGTTTTCATAGGCTCGAATAAACTTGCATTATATCCTTCAGGCCCTTGGCTGTATTAGA
Organism: Eurystomus gularis; assembly: GCA_013400335.1. Taxonomy (NCBI): domain Eukaryota; kingdom Metazoa; phylum Chordata; class Aves; order Coraciiformes; family Coraciidae; genus Eurystomus; species Eurystomus gularis. The sequence goes on along the minus strand of VZZY01006299.1, from coordinate 36,371 downwards.
GAGAAAGGGGATGTATCAGTCATCAAAGCCATGTGTTGTAGTCTCTTACTTCTGACCTCTAAGAATTTATCTCCTTGTAAGAGTAGCAAGACAGACTAAAGCACATAGACTGTTTTAATAATACTGGTATATGCAAAGCATGGAAGGGCAGAGTAAACTTCAGCCAAATTAGTGGCACTAAATGAATTCTAGAGTGCAGGCTTGCATGGGCCCCTGTAGGTCTGTAAGGGCAGCATAAGTGATGTGCAGTTCATCCACAGAAAGATGGGAAACAATAAAAATTGCAAACTTCATATTTCTATATGTCTGCATTGATTGTCTGTGAGAAGCTTTGGAGGGGAATGGTGATCAAGAGCCTTTAGAGTCACTTAAGTTAATCAGAATCTGGTCTTAACTCAGCTAGGAGGATAATTTTAGTTCCAAAGAAGAAGCAGATCAAAAAAATGTGAAGGACTTTTTAAAATCAGTGTCCATCTTAGTTCTTTACTGAGACAAGATTTACAGATCTTTACTGAATTCAGTAAATAAATGTAGGATGTAAAATTTTATACTGAAAACAAGTTAGAATTTTAGAGAAAAAAAGTACATCCTTCTCTGAGTAAAAAAATTAATTGTCTTGTGCTTAAAACTAAATGATGTAGATTGTATTTAGTAGACTGACACAAGAAAGCAGTCTGTTGGGGAAAAGCCAACAATTACCATAAGGCTATAATCAGTCTACTTGGCAGTGCCTACTGAAACTATAAACTCTTTTCAAAAAGTCCAGGTACCTGTGGTGCTAAGTTCCCTAAGTGCCAGAGTTACATTTGCCTTAGGTGAAAAGATGGTGCAAGAGACATGTATAATCCAAATTATTTTTAAAAGAAAAAGCCAAACAAGCATAGAGTCCAGCATGGACTCAGCTGTTCTAAAGTGAAAAAAATACATTTTTGCAAGGAGAATCTGTAAACTTGAGGTCTGATTCTGTAAGCCTTACCTCATGTAAGAAAAAAAAAAACAACAAATATTTTGGTTTTGGGGTTTTTTGTTTGGTTTGTTGGTTGTTTGTTTTTTTTTAAATAATGCAAGTATTTGCAAGGTTAATGTCTTGGAGATTTTCTAATACTGCTACAAACCCTCCAATATATCAAAACTTCAGATGGAGGAAGCAATACGGAGTCACAAACCTCCCAGCTCTTTGTTCAACCTAGACTATAGTCTCATCATTTTGACCTCTAACAATAAAAATTGCAGTGATAACTGGCCTTGGTTTTTTTTTTCCTCATAGGTCACAAAAAAAGTAAAATGAAATTGAAACAAATGATGAAAAACAGATGTTTTTTCTCTTCCAATGGCTAGCTAAAACATTCGATTTCTTCCAATTCTTTCCAATTTTCCTTGGTGGTATTTTCTGCCTCAATTCAGTTTGCTATGTTGTAGTGTGGTGTACTTCAGATTTTTTCCCTTTTTTCCATCTTTTTTTTTGAAGAGCATACAGTCTGTAACAGACGGTTGGGCACTTGTGTGTGCTGTGAATGTGCTTTCAACTGAAAAGCTTAGTATCTGCTCAGGATCCAGTAATAGTAAATGCAAGCAGACTTCTGGCTCCCATATGCATCTCTCTGCATACCATAAATCCTGTGGGCCAAGGGGTAGCTCAAGGTGAAAATTTTCTGGTCTGATTCTTGCTACCCAGGATGGGTGCAGAGGCTGATTTATGGGCCCTTCCACTGGAGTTCTATAGAGTGTGCAGCTGGAACTGAATTTGTGTCCAATACAGATTTGACAGTTAAAGATAATTTACTTCTGAATTGGATACAATGGATAATATAATCACATATATTCCACAAAATAGTGTTTGTGGAAAAGCTGAAGATTAATGAAATTTCATAATTTGTTTTGATGGTTTTTGAAAGCAATTATCATTACACTTTAAAACAAAATAATCAGTTGTCTTGGTTTCATTGATTGTTAGTAACCATTATTCTAACTAGTCTTACATACGTAATTCTAGTTAATGTAATCAAATAATAGATTTAAATGAAATATTGTACTTAACTTTAAAAAGCTCTTTAGAAGAAATGCATTCTGTTGTAGTAGATGTTTTTTGCAGTGAGATTTCAGATTACAAGAAAAGAGATTTTCCAATAAGAAAACAATTCATCAGGAAGCCCAGCAGTTATGACTCTTAACTTCATGATATGTGGAATTTATTAGAACCTCATCTCTCAGAGTCCTGTAAACAGTTAGCAGCCTCACCTTTCACTCAGAATCCTGTTTATAGTAAGAGAGCAATGTCTTACAGCATCAAAATCCTAAAGCACTGCAAAACCTGCATTTGTTTTGGGGATTATTTTGAACTATCCTCACTTCCCTAAACCAGTCTTGAGATGTTTAGAATGGTGGGGTTGACAATATGGTTGTGGAGTGTGTGGGCATAGGAATAAAGGGATGTCGTTAAAACCCCCTGTGCCTATACACAGGCATCCTGGCCTGTCCACTGCCATATTTCTGACACCTACACTGTAACAGCAATCCAGGGGTGACTGCAGGAAAAGCTGACAATTCTCCTGTCTTTGTACCATAGTTTCACTACTCTTGCAGTGCTATTTAGACTTTTCTGTGTGAAGGAGTAGTTTTTAGCCCTGTGAAGTATTTAAGAGTTTAGAAGGAACGTTTACAAACATTGCAGATGAACAGTGCTTCCTTGCTGCCTTGTGAAAACCTGTGAATTCTTTTGTTTAAAGGCTTATGGTAAGGCCAGCTTGTCATTGTTCAGAGATGTGAAATTCCCCATGAAAAATAAGAAACTTCTCAGTTTATCTAAGATTGTAATTTTCTGCCATACTTGGAAGGTGAGGGGAGAGCAAGCTGAATCTTACTGCTTTTCAATTGCAGTGCTTCCTTAATACTGTGCTGGATTCAGCGTAATTAGTCAAAGTCATTACAGATTCAATGATAAACCATAAAATAAAAAGGAGATTAGTAGAAATTAAGGTTTAAGATATCTGGAGCATCTCAGGCTATTAAGGTCTAGTCAGTTAAGACATTTAGCTCTGCCCTGATAGTCTTGCTTATGTTGTGCCACTCCTCAGCATGAGTAAAAGCAGAATTGAACATAAGTGATCTAGTGCTTAAGAGTATAATCATCTCTTTGTTAATGGGAAGTCTTGGCCAAGATTTTGGAGTTTATGTAAGATCATTATATAAGGTTATTAAATTGCATCCCACATGCCACTGTGAAGGTAGATCATCCTTACTGAAATATGAATGCTAAGCTAAAGTCAGTCATAGAGGGATGAGCTCGGTAAAGCAAGTACCTAAAAAGATTTTAGCAAATCTGCAGTGTTCCACTCTATTCCCTTTCCTGTATATTTAATGATTTTAAATGGAATAGATCTAAAATCTAGTAACCTTTTCTGTTCATAAGGGACAGTTAGACTATCAGTCTCTTTTTAAAGCCATGAGTTGCATTCTGCAGCTGTATTTTCTGTAAAAGTTAAATTCAGTATACATTTGGCAGACAAGCTTTCAAATTTGTCCAAACTCTGCCTTTTCCTTTTGGACTCCATGAAGAATTTGAAAGCAAAGCTATGTAGAATCAAAAATCCACATGTCAATACATCTTCCATCACATATTGCTATTTGTAGTGTGATCTTTAATGTAATTTTTATACTGATTCTTTCTTTTAGAAAATGTTCAGAAGTGGATTGGTAGTGGAAAAAACTAACTTGCTGGAAACCGCTGACAGAAGGGACATTCTCCTAAAAAACGCACAAATATATCCAGAAATGTTTTACAAACATTTAAGATTTGAGTTTAGTGTTTGCCAAGTTGAACACAGAATCACAGAAACACAGAGACACAGAATGGTTGAGGTTGGAAGGGACAGAGATCTGGAGGTCATCTTGTTCACTCCTCTTGCTCAAGCAGAGCCACCTAGAGCAAACTGCATAGCATCATGTCCAGATGGTTTTGAATATCTCCAAGGATGAAGACTCCGCAACCTGTCATAGGAGACGTGCTCCACTGCCTTCCTCATGCTCATGGTCCTCTGTTAGACGCTCTCCATTATGTGCAGGTCTCTTGTATTAAGGAGCCTGGAACTGGACACTAGTCCAGGTGTGCCCATGAGTGCCACAATCAACACATTTACTACAATCATATTTTTAAAAAAGACTGCAATAGAAGAATAGTTTGTGAGGCTACTTAATAAAATGTAATGATATTTACAGTTCAGGATGACTTCAGGATGAAGGAGGGAAATGCTGTCAATGTCAATGCACAATAAAAGGTATGTGAAAGGAGACTGGTCCTTTTAATGGACAGCGTTGCTGAACTTGCTTTCCTCCTCTGTTCCTGTGTGCTTGATTTAAACTACCTAGCTACAGATACTGCAGCACAGCAGGCATTCACAGGCAGATGGAAACTACCAGTGTGCATTGTACTTGAACTTCTGAAATAAAGGACAGTATCTCCCTCAAGCTTAGACTAGCACTGAGCAGAAGTTGTGTAAGTGCAAGAGAGGAAAGAACTAGTGATTTAAAGCAATTTGACTTGCCTAAACTCCTTTTTCTAAGATGTATTTTGTTCTTCTGAAAATATGCTTTCTGCTGGATTCTACTTTAAAGATGTTATATTACTTTTACGTAATGACAGCCACATCAGAAGCTATTACAACTTGTGGAAACTTTTAGTCCTTTCTAGGATAAATTTTTGAGATTTTTGTTATCAGATGTGTAATGTAGTTTCTGTATAGGTAAGAAATCCATGGCTTTCCAAAGTTTGCTTGCCAATGACTCCTAATGGAGTTATTCTAGCTTTGTTTCATTACTGTAGAGCTAGTTTCTGCTTTAGGCAAGATTCAACTCCAGGGTATATTTCTCTTGTCAGGTCACCCAACAGATCAGTAGTCTGGCTGTCAGCTTCATTCCTTCCTTCAGAATAATGTTACCACTCATATTCCATCTTGTACAATGGATACATCTAATTACTAGACAATTTGCAGTGTCCTTACTCTTGGCTACAAATATTTTGAAAGCAATTCCTTCATATATTTGAGAAAATTGATAGTGGCAGTTGTCTAGTGTTCAAACAAATAGAACTTGTATTCCTTGAAAGGGTAACTGGATGAATAAAAGTCCTCCAATCCACTAGCAAGCAAGCCTAATGGTCTTAATTAATTCTGATTAATGGGCCTGGTCTGTTTCTGTAGTGGCTTTTTAAATTATTCTTGGTTTGCAGAGTTGAAAGCAGCAGTAACAGGAGAGAACTGAGCCTGATTAGGGTCACTTCTTTGATTCCATAGATTTAGTTACAGTTTCCAACTGCAGGCAGGAAGAGATGCCTGGGAGCATTCATGCTAAAGTAACATTTTTTCTTTTCATAAAGTGTTGTGAAGTCCTTCAGTTAAAGAGGGCTTTATTTCTAAAGTATAATTCCTACTATGATGTTTATGAACACAGTATTTTATTAAATTAGCCTGGACCAAACTAGTTTGCACTTGTCCACATTACAATCAAATAAGATGGGGGATCTTCCATTTAATATCTGTCCAACTAACAAACAGGACAGAGAACCACCATGCCAGTCTGTGTACATTAACGGGCATCTGTTTTGATAGATGCTAACTGCTAGTTTCCAGATTTTGTTAGACAAGGCTCTCAGCTCAGAAACTCTTTCAGCATGGATGTCAGCAGGAACATTGCTCCATAATGAGTGCTCAGCATCTGCTGGTATCATGCCCTCAATTAGCTACTTCAGAAGAGCCAGAGTTTCCATCTAGACAAATATATGTCCTATGGAATTATTAAGGGTGATGATAAGATTCACATCTCCTTTTCCTTTCTGCCTCACGTAATGAATATCTGACCCACTTTTCTAGTGAGAGGATCTCCATCTTGTAAGAGTTGTCTGTGAGGGGTGCAGTGTCATTTCCATTATACATTCTCCCTTTTTTTTTTTCTTAAAAGTGCTAGACATTTATTCCTGTTTAACTGACATTTTAAACCAATTTGGAATGATGCATGGTTAAAAAAACCCCAAAATTTAACATGGAAATTTTGCTGCTAACAGATTTAAGTAGCCTGATTTTTTTTCCCTTTTGACTTGGAACTAAAGACTGCATTTATTCTTGCAGATAAAATGAGCTGGGAGAGTTTTCTGACCCTGAAGCTGACTGGCACCACATAGCCCCAGCCCATAAAGCCCATAACCAAACCGATACAGGATTGCTGCACATGTGACAAGTCATTGTCTGAGGCTGTGCACTTTGTCACTGGCCAAAACCCTGCCAGGGATTTAACAACTGCTAACAATTTAACTGTATGGCTGATTGCTTGAGCCTATATAGGCCCTGGCCTTGCTTAGTTTACTGGTATAGACAGAGACAAGTGTGTTTAAACTGGATATGATTTTTTTTGTTGTTATTTTTCATGTTAAATATTTAAGTTCATTCTACAATGAATAAAGTTCAGGGGATTTGCAAGGCCACCTTGGCGCCTTTGAAATGACACCATCTATCAACATGCCTTATTTCAGCTTACATTTTGATCTCAGACCCATTTCAACCTTTCACAGACTTCTCTATTTCTGTAGTTTTCCACAGACTCCTGAGTTGATGCATCTTTGTGTAAACAGATAATTGTCAAATTGGCAGTAAGGAAACAAAAACACCAGCCCAAAGCCCATTGGGGGAGATTTCAAAGGCTCCAAACTTGTAACAGCTGAAAATCACAGTGTAAACTGGACTCAGGCACTCTCAGTACTCTTGGGGTTTTGGTTCTTTTTTTTTCTTTTTTTTTTTCCACAGCAACAGTCAAGCTGTGCACTAGTGACAGAAAATCTGTCATGACATTATGAATCTTCCTTCAGCCACTGTTCTGCAGACACCAAGCTGAATAGCATTTTGGCACAAGCAGGTGGGAAACAGGCATGAGTGGCAAGGGAGAGCCAAGATGCTGATGCTCCGAAGCAATCCATCTCTTAAACAGCCTCTGAGGAGACATCAAGCTGCTTTACCCCAGCAACAGTGATTCTGCCATTGCTTTCTCTCTCCTTAGTCTCCTCAAGAGCAGCTGTCCCTGAATACACTCATGTGTGCCATGCCAGGGCAGAATCAAGATCATTTTCTAAAGTTAACTAGATTTAGTCTGCTATCTCCTTCTAAGGAGCTACTGTCAGCATCTTATGCACGGCTGAATTAGAATGAGCCTTGTGTAATCCCAAATCCCCTCTGAGCATGTATTTATTCTCCAATTTAGGAGGATTGCAGTTCTGATTTATTTATTTATTTTGCACTCCAATTTTCTTTACAGAATTGTTTGCTTGAAATAGGACTATTTTCTGCAGTTAGGCTGATGAGTGTTTCTTATCTTAGTAGGATTATACACATAGGAATCTATGCATTTGGTTTGTGAAGCTTCAGAAACATTTGTTTAAGATTTGTTAATATATGATGTTTATGTTCTACCCATTGTCTAACCTGCTTGCGTTAGCACAGATGGGTAAAAATGCCAGTAAATACATGAGCCTCCATCTGTTTCTCAAAATGAAATTAACTTTCAAAGTTTAAAATATTAAGGATAAAATCCCCATATGAGGGAAGCTTGGCCCAGAGAGACCAGGGCTGGTTTTGATGTTAATGAGGATTCTACCCCTGATCAGTGTTAACAGATCAGCTGCATAAGAAGCTATTGCTCCACTCTTCGCATTAGACTTGTATTTTGTTATGGGGAGGAAAAAGTTTCCCTCGTAACTTTGAAAATAGAAATATTTATCAGTTTACATGGAGTTAGACTCAGTTTACAGTGTTAAAGGTTTTTCAAACCAGAGTTCTTGATTGAAGATTAATTTAAAATTATTTTATATGCTGCACTTCTGTGTAGTGTCTTGTGTATCTTTGCTCTTCCACCATGATTTCATGGCAGGCCAGCAACACTTTTGTGACTACCCCTTGGCAGACACTTGCCAAAATAAATGCAGTGTGTAGCTTACAGTTTCCTCCTAGAGAGCTGAGTGATTTTGATTTACTTTGCATGTTCCACAAAGCAATGACCTGCACCAAAGCCACTTCTGGGTGGCAAATGACCTGTGGAAACCCTTTGCTGTTGTGTGAGCTGTTGGCTCACAGCTCCTGCCCCTGCTGCAAGGCTGTGGGAGACTTTGTGGTTCCACAGGGCTTTGGAGGTAGGTGGCAGGGGGCTGAGAAAAAAAAAGGAGGAAGGTAAAAGTGGTGAACTTGGAAACAGGGATTTCTGGGCTGCTTTTTGACAAGGAGAGATGAGGTATATTTGATTAATTTAGAACAGGGTGCCCCAGTGACCAAGACAGGCTCTCATGAGACTTTTCAGGTTAACTTGAAACTTCATTTAGTTGTTTTTACATGAAATTTTGATTTTCATAGATTTTATTTCTGTAGTCCTTCTAGTTTGCTGGTAACATTTTGATTTCCTGTATTCACATCTTATTCTTTGGAAGTAGATGCAGGAAAAATTATGGAGAAGTAGTTTTCTGCAGTTAGTATACCTGAGACCTCATCTAGAATACCTTTGCACCTTGTGGCATCATTTACGTAGAAGAAACGTGCTCCTCTCTTTTGAATGGTAGCATTTGACATCTGCTTCACAAAGAGGTGCAGGAGGTGTTCACAGCTGCCTGTACTCACCACCTCTGGAGCTCTGGAATAAGCCATGTATTGAATCACATCTGAGGTGTATTTGTGCAGAAGCTCGGGTCAATCACGCCATGATCAATGTGATCAAGTGAAAGCCGTTTATTTAGTAAAACATCACTCTTTTATAATCTCTTTGGCATAGCACGCAGTACAAGCTATTCCGCTATTGGTTACGTTGTGGACATCATTTACCTAGCAACAATTTCTAATTGGTAGCACATATTCTTCAAGCTCTCGTTATTGTAGGATAGCTCAGTCCATTCTCCCTACACATGCTGATTGGCTGGTGTCCTGCACTGACTTCTTGCCAGGTTGCTGTTCTGTGGAATTTGGTCGTTAGGCCTCCTATCTCCTTCACTCCCTGGGACTCTTCAGCCTCAAGGCTTCCCAGGCTCTTTCAGGGAAACATCATTATCTGCTCAAAGCTAAAGTCCATCCCTGAGTCCTCAGACCAGCTGTGGACTCCCACATATTTGTGTTCTGGCTCAAGGAGAGAGCAGACTTCCAGGAATTATTAGGCCAACACTGACAATCTGGCCCAGTGTCACAGAAGGGTACAAGCCCAGAGGTTGGCAAGTCAGGCTGTGATGCCCTGGGAGAGTTGTGTAAACAAGCATGCACAGAGCCACCTGTCTGCAGCTTGCCCTGAAGCCCTAAACATACATAAAACTCCAGCAAAATCACTTGCTCTGTCTGAATTATAAAGCAGGGTAAGCCTATTAAATATCATACCCATTAGGAAGACATGCTTCTCTCCTCTGATTTTTTCAACTTTAGAGATCATCCCTTTCTTTTGCTTTAACGGGAAAACAAATGCTTTACTTGGGTATTATTTAATAAGTACTGTTAACATAACTTACAAAAGTATGAAAAAAAATACTTGACAAGCTATTTATTTTTATAGTGTCTTCTGCTTGTTTTTCCAAATGCTGAGAATTTAAATTTCTTATTTTAAGTAGCTCAGGGAACCTTGAGAGGCCCATTTCTGAGGACTAAGTATTTAAATCCTTACCCCACACTCACCCCATGGTGCATTCCAGTGACAAGAGGAATGTCTGCTGGGCAGCATTCTCTCATGGCCTCAGCACTGAGGATATGTAGACTTAAAGACAAGGTGATTTAAGACTGATTTTCTAGAATATCACATTTGAGAGCTTCATATAATGGATTTTATCCAGCTTTAAATTCTACCTGTCAGAAGAACTGGTGCTCCAGTGCTGCCCACTGCACTGTGATGATACAGATGATACTGTCCCATAGATGCATAGAGGATGAGTTCCTGTGCTAGCTAAGCCTACTATCCCTCAGAATAAATTATTCTTCAGGAAAGAGAGGGAATGTTTTAATCTTTGACCTCTGCAACAGCAAATGATAAAGCCTTAAAGAAGTCCTATAATGCTTTAAAGTATAAAAAGGCTCAGAATGGAACATCTTTTCCCATTAAATATTGTTTAAAATATCTATTTCAGTAAAATAGAGTACAGTAGACTGCCCTTCTGTATTCTGCACTAGAGTACAATAATTCCTGATGCACTTTTCCATATTTGCTTTCCTCAGGTGTGATGTTTTGAAAAGGCAAAATGCAGTGAGTTGAGTACATCTCTTTCAGATGTGTTGTCCTACATGTTCAGAGAGAAAAAGAAGAATTAAAAAATCAGGTTTGCAAAAAAATAAAATTGAAAGCCAAAAATATGTTTCAAAAGGAGTGCTTTTGTTTCAAAAATAAAGAGTTTATTTTTTTGCTGAAAGCGTTAACAAAATCCTGTAGTCTAGGTGACTTTTAGTACCAGCTCTACTCTTAGTATAAAAGTTCTGCTGCAGACAGGCATGGGAAACAGATTATGAATTTTGTTTTCCACATAATTCAGAGGATGTGGCTATAACTTACTGCAGTAAATTTTTTTTTGTTTCTGTTCTTTCTTTGCTTCCCTCTCCTCCAAACTTTCTACCATAGTTAAATAAGATCAAGCAGCCATGACTATGACTCCCAGGAATTATCTTGTGTAGAGTCATGCAAAGCTTCGACACGATTTTTCCATGGCAAACTAACATCAAATATGCCAGAAAAAAAATTTAAAAATTCATCTCAAAGTACTAGAAAGGTGGCAAGTGAAGAAAGAAATGGTTTGGTTTGATTTGTTTTTTTCATGTAGAGTACCATGTACACTATCTGTTTGTCAGGAGGAGGAAAATGTTGAACCCCATAGAGAAAAAATATTAATATAATGTAAAATTGTCCTCAAAACTGTATCTGTCATCTCATATTAATGGCACAAGTGACAGAAATATCTTCTTGTAGGCCCAAGTCAACTGCTAAACCCATGCAAGGAAAATGTTCCCTTTAATAAAGAAAAATATTTGTGTAACAAGGTCATCAAGAAGAAGTTTCAGACGTAACTCACAGCAGTCATAGGCAAGTTGTAAGAACTGGATGAAGAGGTTTCTTGCCAAGAGCAACTCTTGTTTATTGCCAAGCTGGCAAATACCCTATCTTTCCTGGCATCTCTTGGGTGTGGGAAACTAGTCATGGAAGGGTCACAAGAAATCAAATGGCAGGCATAGTTTTCGTACAGGGCACAGCTCAGAGCTGCTGGACATGTGAGCCCTTTTCCCTCTTCATCAAGAGTCTTCAGCAGTTGTTTTAATGGTTCCCTTTGAGGTAAAGGCCTTCCAGTATACACGTTTGAATTGAGCTACAGCACCAAGTGAAGTTGTGTGATCATCTCCACTTATGCTCTGGAAGCCTTTTCATGTCCCCCAGACTCCAATACTGCTAAGGTCTCATGCAGGGTCATCTCGTTAGATGGCTTCTGAGCCTTCTGTGTGTGGTAAAAGGAGAGGGATTGTCAGGCATCAGAGTGTCCCACAGCTTTAAAATTCACTGAGCACCTTATGAAAGGACAAGAGGATAAAAAGACACAACTCCTCCTCTGGGTGGGAGACAAAAGAGAAAGCAAAATAAAACTGGCAGAATAGCCAGCCTCCCTGTGCTAGCTTCTTGAGAGTTTTTTTGAAGAATGTGATTTACAAGTGTTTGCAAGAGAATGACTGGCTTCATGTCTGCTCAGGAAGCTGGAGTAATGGGTTGCTAAATAAGGTTGGGGAGGTGAAATATCAGGCTTCTACCCTTATCTTGACAAGCTGAGCTCAAAACTGTAAAGCCATAGCACTAAATAGTAAATGTGCAGCTCTCTGGAGAAAGTGGAAATTATAGACTGTCATGTTAGGAGTCTTACTGCAAATTTTGCAACACTCAGGTTACCGAGTCATTAATATTACACCTAATAAGGAAGCCTTTTTTGAAATTATATGTAATAAGGAAGGCTTTTCTTCCATCCTTTGTGAGAATGGTGTTTTGTGGAAGCTTAAGACACCGGGTGAGATTCAGTCCATCACCTTAGGTACCTGACTGGTACTTTTCTGTTAGATGCTTTAGTGAGGCAGTCTTCCTGAAGTAGGCACCTAAGATTTATATCAGGTCAGTGGAGAGAGAAAAGTCCCATAGAAGCTATCCAGAGGGATACACCATCTGCTTCTGTGTTAAGTGGACAAGATTTTTCTGTTGGGAACTCCAGAAGCACTTTGTTTTCTTCACCGAGGAGCACTGCTTCCTTCACTACTGATGCTCAGGCACCAGTTGAGGGCTTAAGCTAGTTGAGCAACATCCTGAACATACCTATTACAATAAAATGGCCAACTTAAGGAGCCTGTTTATCCCCCATCTTTTCCAATCTGAGCAAACCTTGGTAATCCACCCTGCTTTGTCCTTGTAAAATGAGCAATTTACTGTCCTGACAATTATCAGTGCCAATAGATGTACCTGGTCTGGCTGGGATGGAGTTAATTTTCTTCACAGCAGCCCATATAGTGCTGTGTTTTAGATTTGTGACCAAAGCAGTGTTGATAACACATTAATGTTTTAACTGTTGCTGAACAGTGCATGTGTAGCATCAAGGATTTCTGTTTCTCACGCTGCCCTGTCAGTAAGCAGGATAGGGGTGCACAAGAAGCTGTGAGAGGACACAGCTGGGACAGCTGACCCCAACAGACCAAAGGGATAGTCCACACCATATGACATCATGCTCAGCAATATAAGATAGGGAAGAAGGAGGAAGGAGGAGGGTTCAGAGTTGTAGCATCTGTCTTCCCAAGTAACCTTTACGCATCACGGAGCTCTGCTTTCCTGGTGATGGCTGAACGCTTGCCTGCTGATAGGAAGCAGTGAATTAATTCCTTATTCGCTTTACTTGTGCACAGAGCTTTGCTTTACCTGTTAAACTGTCTTCATCTCAACCCATGAATTTTGTCACCCTTCCAGTTCTCTTCCCCATCCCACCGGGCAGGAGTGAGCGAGTGGCTGGACAGGGCTGAGCTGCCTACCAGGGTTATCCCACCAACAATGGAGAAGTACTCCAAATATTTGTTACCTTTAAGAAGGAATGATTATAGAAAAACAAAAGAGTTTTTAAAAAGATGTAATGAATATTTTTTTAATCTAAATTTTTTGCTGTTAACAAGTGTCTGTTAGGCAAGGTACTATTTCCCCAAACAAAGGTGTAAATATTTGCCTACGCTGTTATGCAAACAGAAGACTTAATGCCTATTCTGATTTTAACACAGAGCGGAACAGAAGAAAACAAACATCACATGATTAACAAAAGATATTTTTAGAATTCTAATGATTTGTTTGGATATATGAACTATTGAACTAACTCTTCAAACGGATAAAATTGAAAGCTTTTTACTAAAAGCGGCACATACATGCACATACCCTGCCACTCCTTCTCTATGAATGGTGAGAAAGTTGAGGTTCTAAGGTTAGTGTCCTCAGTCACACAGGCTGGTGGAAAAAACTGAAGAAATGTCTCCTAATCTCAGTTTTGACAGTTAAAGCATTGTCATCACCATTAATGAATACAGCAACATTTCAGGGCAAGTATCTCTTAAGAAATTCATGTTACTGAAATACAAAGACCTGTGAAACTAGGGAAAGCATGTAATTGCATTAGGTCCAGCGAATCTGTTACAATTATTGATTTTCCTTTTTTTATCTTTTCTGTTAGAGAGAACTACCCTAGAGATTCACCTACCTAGAAACCTTTATATAATAAGTAACTAGTTAAGTTTGTTGCGTATTTTTTAAAAATATTTTTGTAGATTTTTTTAGGATACACAACTGAGGCAAAACCAGCTATCAAATTTGTCACCAGAACTAATTACTTCATTTTAACTGAGATTCTGAAACAGTTCACATTGCCTTTTTCAAAGTTTTGTCATATCTCTCTTCTAATGGAGAATCACAGAAAACAGAGATTGAAAATACTTATTACATCATCTGTTCTACCTTTTTGATTTTAGAAAATGCAAGTGATGTCATTTGACCCATTTGACCCATTCTTTGACTTAAGCCTGAAACCTAGCTTAAATTGATAGGATTTCTCCATGATCAGTCTAATCTACTTCACAAAAAAAACCCTCCTCAACCTTTGAAAATTCCTGAAAGAGAGGATATTAACAGCAAGAACAATTACTAAAGCAGCTGAAGGGATATTCTACATTTTAAACATTAATTGCTCAGTTTAGATTCAATATGTATAAGCTGTTCAAATATATAATGGTATTGCACTCTAAGGAGTGGAGGCACATGCTCATGAAAGCTTCAAAATAGAATATAGTTGCCAAATAGGACTTCTTGAGCTGTAGCATGCCTAAAAATTATAATCAATTGTCTTTAAGTTTCAGAAATTAGACTGATACTTTTATGGCCATTCCTCTTCCAGGATGCAAGGCAAAACCCAACCCTAGGTGTACATGCAACCTGATCTAGTTAGGGAAGTCCCTGCTGACTGCAGGGCTGGGGGTTGGACTAGATGACCTTGGAAGATCCCTCCCAACCGAATGCATTCTATAATTCTATGCACAATGATAGACTTTATTTCTGTTCAGTAAAGAGATGTTGTAGTCATGGTGGATAATTCTATGAAAACATAATCTCAGGGATTGTTAAAAAGCAAGCAGAGTGCTAGGAATTAATAATAAAAAATGAAGAGCAAACACAAAACATGGTACACCCATGTCTTGACTGCTGCCACAGATCTAGTCATACATCTCAGGTAGGAGATAGTAGAATAGAGAAGGTACATAGAGACACACAAGGTAGGTGGATAGATAGAAGAGAGATAAGGATAAACTATGATCTGAGTCAGTTCCTATATCACAGAGATTGAAATAGAGAAAACTCTGGAAGAAAAGACAGCTGAAGGGGCATATGAGAGAGCTCTGTAAAATCTTGGTCATCCTGGGAACAATTATTCACTCTTCTTCACAATCATAAGAACAAGGAAGCGTCAAATGAAATTAACATCTAGTAGGTTAAAACAAATAAAAGGGAGTAATAGTTCACAGAGTGCACTGGTCCATTATAGAATTTATTGCTACGGGAAACTCTGAATGCCAAAAGTTTAGATGAGTTCAGGAAGTTGCTTCAGAAAATGCTTTGACAAATTAATGAAAGAAAATTCCATCAAGGGCTATAAACCACACAGAAATAACCTCTGGGCCAGGAAGTTCCTAAGTTGCACATTGCAATAAGTTGTGAGGACTTTTGCTGTGGGTAGGTTGAAGAAGTGCATGTCCGCTTGTTTTATCCTTTCCTTGTAGCATCTGCTACGGGTTACTTCTTGAGATAGGATACTGAGCTAAATGAAACTCTGGTCTGTAACAGTATAGCTAATCTTACATTATGGCCCTGCCACAAAGCAGAGGTAACAGTGGCAAAACATCCTCCCTTTTCTTCCCATTTAGTAACATCATAAAAGCATGAGTTCTTATTCAGCCTTGCTCCAAATACCCTCTGCCTCCAGATGAAATAAGAAGTAATAACCAAGTCAGGTCCACCCTGGTACTGCCTCCAGGATGTGGCATCTTGGAAAAAACTGTCACATTTGACACCTAGTGCACATATGCTGGTATGTATTTTTAAATATATTGAGGGCAAATAGTCTCAGATTTTAGATTGGGGCCAGATTGCTGATTGAAGTGAAAATAACACAGATACACAGAGGAATGGTCACTCCAAAAAGACTGAACTGTGTATGTAACAGGGTGCACAGGCTCTGAACAGTACTGCAGGTCAATTACTTTATATTTCAACACTGTGTTCATGAAAATGAGAGCTAAAGACTGGATGTATCTCAAGACACCGAGAATTTAAAGCTATTTCTGAAACTAGCTTTAATTCTTTGACTTTCCAGGTGAACTGTTTGTTTAGGAAGGGACAAGCAGCGACAATTTTGGAGCCCTTTTTCAACTAAAATCATGCCACACCAGTTAAAAGATAAAGTGGAATTCAAAGCTTTTGTATTCAGATTTACAGAATATATATTATTCAACAACTAAGCAGTAAAACAGGTCACCATATATTCACATTTTTTACCATCTCCCTTTTACACACCTAAATGCAGAGAACTGCAATATCAAAAGTATAAGCATAAAAAAAAATGTTTTGAATGCAAATTTTAAAATGTTCAGTATCAAGTCTCTCATTCACACAAACTAGTTTTACAACTGAAATTTCCTCATTTAATTATGGTTTAAGCAGGGTAAATATAGCTTGGATTTACTATTATCTCCTCTTCCCCCTCACAAGATGTCCAACCAAATCAAGGAATTGTTTAATCAAATTTTTAAGTGAAATATTAAATTGTGCCTTTTGGCAGCAATCCTCTCCCAGAAGTGTGCATGTTCCCAGTGCTTGGCACTTTCCATTCTCATAGTTTACCTGTGGTGAACATGGAACCAAATATACTACAGGACATACCATGAACAGCTGCAGCAACAGCACCAACAAAAGCAACATGTGTTGTTGGGCCTTTGGTTTCCCGGTGCTTGAGACACAGCTGATGTTCCTTCATTTTGTGACTGCTGCCTCTTTCTCATTTCAGCTCAGTGCCCAAGTGGCTATAAGAACACAGACATAGAGATGTACAGAATTACTACAGACTGTCATAAAGTACATTCACATTTCTACAGCAATCTCTGATTCTACTGATTCTCACAGCTCGTGGCAACAAGAGCACGTGGCCATCAACTGTGCTGGCCAAGTAATAGTTCTATTGTGTTAAAAGCAGTTTCCAGAAGACCACATTTTAGTCCACGCTTACGCTACCATGGCATTGAATCATGTCTATTCTTATCGCTTTGGCTGGACTAAAAGGACTGTTTATTACCCTTCTGAACAGCAAGCTACACAGCTTGTGTAGCACTTGGTAGAGACTGAGTTGTTCCTTACCATATGACTATCACAGCTCTTTCCATTGTACTAAAAAAACAGCAGGATGGTTATTCACTTTAAACATAGCTGAAAACTGATCTTTTTTACTTTTTGACTTCTCTGGTCAATGCTAGACCAATAACATTGATATCACTATTATATCACGAGCACTAATAGCTGTCTGTTTAGAGCCAAGATTATTATAACTGTCATAACTGGGAGGCTTGCTACTTAAGAGTTATTATCTGTAAATAAAATGATTAGTAAATATGTATTTCCAAAATATTTTTGCAACTTTGGGACCTTTTTCTGGTCACAGATTTCTCTTCTTGCTCATTGCCAGTCTTTCCTAGGTTTTATTAGGCCAAGATATTTTTATTTCTAGTGATTTGAAAATGCAGCTGGAACTCATATTCCATGAATTACTTAGTTTTCAAAAGAAATTAAAACTGCCAACTTATGTTCTTTAGGAAGGTTTAGATGTCAGGATCCTTCTAATGGTTCACATCTTTTTTTGTATGACAGCTATGTTTCCCAGAGTAATGGATTTTACAAGCATATATAAATTAGAATAAATTTAGTGCTTTTGCCCTTTAAAAAGGACAAACAGATTACTGTGGGAGGAGCCCTATTTAAAACAGAAGTGGGTAGAAGATGGCCCTAGGTGAGCAGCTTGTGCTGTACTCCACACCCCAAGGGCATCCTGCTGCAGCCAGGAGTGCTGGGGAAAGGCAGGCTTTGTTTGATTTGTCACCTGGATACATCACGCACAGACAGCCAAGGGATGTTCGACTCCATCTACATGCATTCAAGCAGCAGCTGTGAGAGTCTGCATTTACATAGTTGCTAAAACTCCTGAAGTTCTTCTTCCATAATAGTGTCCTTCTAGACAATGTACACACAGCAACATGTAGCAAGGGTACTGAGTTTCAGAACTTGAACTCATGCTGCAAAACTCAAGGTTGATGGTTATTTCAGATTCTTGCATAGCTAACTTTTCCATGTGTGTTGTCACTGAGTAGAATTTCTGAAGTGTTTGGTCAAATTAAACACTGAAGAACCATTTAAATACCTGTGGGGAGGACAACTGCTTATGCTATTGATATTACTTCTTATGGTTTATAGTTGCTAAACTCTTGATGATTAAAATTACATACTAAAAAAAACCCCACATTTTTTTAATCAAATGTAAGCATATTGTTAACAGGGATACTTGCATAATTGAAAAACTGCCCATATTTTTATGATAGATAGGAAGGAAAGGAAAAGTGTTGCAGCTAACATGTAGTTCAGACAGTGAGTGACAGTATGGAGTCACTTCCTCCAAATCACAGTGCTGAACCTCTGCTGACTGTGCATGATGCAGTTAAATTATTTCATAGATAGCTGTGTCATGCTGCGAATGGTACTTGCTTCAGCAAGTGCAATGACTGTGGTTAAAGCAATTAAAGTCAGATATTTTCACAGCAAATATTTGTTTCTTGTAAGTAATATAGAGGTTCTAGAAACATTTGTATAAAGCCACAAAATTTATTAGTTGCAGAAACCAGTGAAGTTACCCATACTTGGGTATTTATGGGGCTATAATCCTGGAATGAAAACATCCTATGCATTCCACCTGTGTACCTAAAGTCACGCATTTCTTACACAATTTTAGTTATATATAAAAAATGTACTATGGCTGGAATCTGTTGCACTATAAATAAAAGGGGGCAGGATGAAGATTATCCATTCAGACATGATGATGATAGTGGTGACATTGCTGTAGTTTCACAAGAACTTTATCATAGCACAAGCTGCTGCTACTGATATAAATGTCTCTCTCCCTTTTCTCCTGCACAGTTCACAGCCACTCCTTCCCTCACCTGAGCTGTCCCCTTCTCTGTGCTGGCAGCAGCATTTGTACAGGTTCTTGGTGATAAAAGAGTAGGCATTATTAAAATTAATCCAGAGGGGGAAGAAAAAAAAATTAGATTTGACTTGGTTCAAGTCCCAGTCTTGTTCACCTTGGGAAGATGTGAGCGCTTGGTCCAGAGCAAGGAAGGAAACAGAACATCAGGCAGGTGAGGGGGGCGTGGGGACCACTTTCCTCTGCCCCTGCTTACACTAGCAGGAAGCAAGGGTGAAACGGACTGGAGTTGTGCAGCTGCAGAAAGACAAAATCTGCAACTGATTCCAAACACACAGCACATGGCATGTCCAGGGAATAGAATCAGAAGTGTGGTTTCACAGGAATGATTCACGTCCTTGACACTGCCCAGCAACCTCTCTACCACTGAAAATCCTCCAGCATTCACGTTTTGGTATGGACTGCCATGGCCAACTGTTTTGGAGCTTAGCAAGTCTGGCAGTACATGGTAGCAACAGGAACTGTGAGGAAACATGGGTATTTATTGCAGAACATTTCAGAAGGCATCCTCCAAGGCTGCTCAGACCACACAGGCTAGCCAGTCTTTAGAGTGGGACTGCTCGCTTTGCTATTCCCTGACTCTGCTCTGGAGTATGAGGAGGGACATGACTTGTCCCCTGCCTGACAGTGCATTATGTGGAGGAGGAAGAGGGTCCTTGATTGCAGGTATGGTTATACTTATCTATTTAGATTGTACTTGAAAGAAAAAAAAAAGTAAGAAGAAAAACCCAAAAACCACCCCTACCCCCCCAAATCCTACATACTTACATTCAGGGATACTTTGCATTTTAGTCCAAATAGAGTATTTTTGGCTACTTGAGGATAAAACATTAATTATAATTCTAGGAAAGTGCTGCAAGGTGGTATATTTTGAAATGGGTTGATAATATGGATACTGCGTAGTGGGACTATCCTTAACTTCCAAATATAATGGGCAAAGGTGTTACTGGCACAGCTGGACAGAGTTGTAGTTAATCCCTTTCAGATTCTGTCCTTTCCCCACCTGATGTTGGTGTTCATTCTGAACCTTGTTGTATCTAACAATGCAAACTGTTATTTAGCTTGGCATGACTGGCACACTGATCAATAAAAGCGCAAGGCTGAAAATCGAAGCAATGGGACAGTGCTCTCAGTGAATACATGAACGATGTTCACTCATCTGGCTTAACCACTGGCTGAAGTCAAAGTTAGCCTTTTTCTTCTGCTTGTGTTACATTCTCTTGGAGAGCTTCTAAGCTGAACTCTATAGGAAATAATGAAAAATCTACCCTGTGATGCAAAACAAGAATATGTTTACTGAGGATGAAGTAGGATGGGTGGAAACTTTAGTTTCATGCTTATTTTGGTTGTATTTTATGTTTCATGTTGTATTTGCAAATACCAGATGTCATCTACGCAAAACTGTAATTGATTCCATTAGATTATTTAGGATGCAGAAGCAGGAATATCTTAATTCTTGGCTATATTTAGAGCCTGAACCGTAGACAGAGGGTTTATATTTGGTGCCTTGGTCCAAGGAACGAAAAAGAAATTTAGAATCTTTAATTCAGCAAATCAATCTGATAAGATAAATTATTTTTATGTAATTAAGGGTGAAAGAACATAACTGTAAAGGAGTAGAATATTGTGAGCTGATATTGAGCAGACCTTCTAGAATAGTGGTACAAATTGCACATACTGCCTCCGTTTAGCTTTTTCAACATTTTCATTCTTCCTGACACTCTCTAGCTTGGCAAAAATGATGGGTGGTGAAGGTGAGCCTTTATCCAATGAAATAAATTTTCCCCTTGGTACTCTGTGTCTCTCATACTGTCACAACACAGGTACAAGTTTCTTCTGCCAGTTTTGCATCTGGTTCTTTGCCTCCATTTGGTGGCATGGTTTACTAACCGTATTATGGTTTCCAGTTGTGCTGATAGGAAATAGGAACAGCATTCTAGTTTGCTTGACTGACTCATTTTCTTGGGGGTGGGTAGGTATTATGGCCCTCTGAGCAATCCCATAATCACGAAGGATTTCATTTTGCAGAACATCTGCTGTCCCTACTCTGCAGCTGAGGAAAGGAACCCACGGGTACAGCAACTGTTTACTATACAGGTTACGAGACAGGTAGCTCATACAAGCTGCAGAGCAAGAACGACAGTGCAACCCTGCGTGTATCTTCAATCTTGCAGTGCTAGAGGAGTATGAAAACTAAAAAACCCTTAGAAATTTGGAGTAAGGCTTCCTGTCAGTTTTGGAACCGATGGCACAAAGATCTATTTCTATGTTTAGGCACTGTAATTACCACATATTCCACTGGGTACTCAGGGATAATTATTACAGAAATCCCCTCATGCACAGAGCAGTGTCTTTGGATGACAGCTCAAAAAAGGGATAACTGATGGAAGAATCATTTGCTTTATTACATTTATACCTGGGCAGCCCTACTGAACAACCAACTACAGTAATTTCAAATTCCACCGAGTGCCTCTAGACTATGAAAAGAAGGTAATTTCTGAACAGTGGCACCTCCATGAGTCTCCACCTCCTACATGACTTATGCTAAGGTTTTAGGGTGTTTTTCCCAGAAATTCCCAAGGTATTGGACACGGCACAAAACACAGGCTGCATCATTTCAGTATCTCTGTTGGTGCCTATTCTCTGATGAAGCAAGAGCCAGCTTCTTCCCCTCCTCCAGCCTCAAAATGTGTCATTACAGCACCACAAATTATCTGAACTTTTGGCACTGTCCCATACAGCCCCCTCTGCTTGTTTTGGAGCTTCCCCTTGCACATGATCTTCCTGTAAGCATTTCTGTCCCCCTCTCAGGATTGAGAGGACATTCCCCAGAGAAGCTCATGCACTAGGAAGTCATAGCAACATCCTGAAACTCCATTAGGGATTGAGAATTTTTTATTGTATCTTCTGGAGCCATTCCCTAAAGGCTTTTTTGAAAGAGAGATAACATATAAGGGTACAGATAAACACACACCCCATCATTTTATACAGCAGGCAAGTAGCATTTTGTCTTGGTTTGCAGTTAGGACACATAAAGGCTTACTTTTCAGGGCAGAACTGGAAGAGAAACAGCTAGAGCAATCTGTCTTTTTTCAGACTTCTGCAATAGGCAAAAAAGATCACCTTGCATCAGAAAGGAGCAGTCAATGACTTAAGGATATTGAAGGTAATTTACTCTGCAGTCAAGAAACTTAGCCCTTAAAATACATTTTTTTTTTGTTTATCCATCACATGACCTCTTCTGCAATGCTTTGCTTCCTTTAACCAATAAAGGACCAAAACATCAGCTACGTAGTTTACATAAATTCAAACCTTTTACCAGCTTATACCAGCTCCAGATGTGACCCTATTGATCTCTTAATCATACCTCATATTTTAACTATCTTAACTGGCATTCACTTGGTGCATGAATTCCTAACAAGAATAGTTTTTAAGTTTAGGCATGTTGAAAGTCTTTTAGCCCTAAGCATTAAGGCAAACACTATCCCTTTAAGAACCTATTCAGGCTTCATTGTAAGAAATAAATGTACACTGAGGAAGGCTTTGTATACTGTGGGTTCAAGACTCAGCTGTCTACAGCAAAACATCTTGCTGTTCTATTAGTTACTGCATCTCAGCAGAGTTTCAATATACATACACTTCTACCATATAGACATCTTTCTCCTGTCAAGTCTTCTGCTGTGGAGATGTTTGACTCTTTGGCACCTTTCAGAGCAAGCCCTGAGAAGGTCATAAAGTGGACATTCTGTCCATTGATGGAATGGGAAGAAAAAGAAATTGTGTGGACACTTGGCAGAATGCGTTCAGACATTTAGCAGTTTATTAGAACACTGCTATGTAAATATTCATTTAAATTGAAACTGTGCAGTTTGGCTGAACATTATAAAATCCTTGCCTTATGTACAGTAATATTGCTTTTATGATTTTGCCAGACTGCTTCTGTGCTCATAACGGATTTCTGAGATTTCTTTTTATCATTTTATGGGGAACTTAGTATCCTGAGGAAGCCCTGCTTAAATCTGTGCATCATCAAGTAGATATGCATTTTTACTTCTGAATCAAACATTACTGCTCAGTAACAAAACATTAAGCCTGATAGAAATGCATTATTGAAAAGTTTGAGATGGCTGCATGTGGTTTTTAAGGAGCTGTACTATAATTATGATTAAGAGTACTCTACAATCTTCAGAAACATTTTATAAAAAGCAAAATGTAAAACTCATCAGGAAACCTTTTATCTTTTTTAAGCATATTGTTTTTATTTGTATGTGTTTGAAAAACATCTGAGAATTCCATTTTACACTACATCTATCTACCTATTTGTTGTGGCTAGCATGGCTGCAGCTGACTTAAGACACATGAAGCTATAAAGATACTTTCCTCACAGGGGGGAAATAAAGATCTTGGCATATTGCTGAAGAGAAGTGTTTGTTAAAGTCCATGACATTCCTCATAAAGAGGACAGCAAGAAGACTTGAGAACACAGAGAACTTTACTGCATGCATTAGCACTGTAATTTCTACATAATTTTCCTTGTGCTCAAAACCATTTCTCTGTGTTAAAAGCCAGATGTCACTTGGGCGTTATGTGAACTGCACAGATCCTGTACAAATTTTATAGGGCCAGAACAAGAATTTTTAGCTAATGTAGGGTAAAAAGATTTGCAAGTGCAATTCAAGTATCAAAAAAGCTTTCATGTTGGTGAACTACTTTTCCTGCACATAAGACCATTCTGACAAATCTTCATCTGCAGAAATGGCAGCATTTAATCAAATAAATGCACCCAACTTTTGTTTATGGTGCATGTGCTACTACAGGCTGGAAAACAAAGGAAGGCATTAGGAAAATTGTTTTTAGTGTGAGAACAGCTTTTCTGAAACCACTTTGACATGGGTCTAGTCTTTGATGTGACAGAATCTACATTCTTCACTGTAAAATGAAGACTTGCGTCCTCTACTTCAAAAGTGTGTTATTTTTTGTATTCCTTCTGGAAACAGAAGTCACAAATTTGGACAGAAGTAGCCTCAAAAAGGTGTCCTTAAGATAAGCTTTTGAAATAACTGGATATTTGGTATTTGGTTGTCATGCTGATTTTATTTTCACTGATTAACTTCTGAGGTATCCTCTGGCAGGATCTCTGGGTATTCCAGCCCTCCTTTCCTCAGCCACCTTCAAAAGTAAAAAATAAAAAGATGTATAATAAGCAACATCAAGAGATTAGTGTGGCAGGCAGAAGGTATTTGGTTAACATGGTAAAACAAAGAGAGAAGAGTGGGAGGTGGCATGAGGTAGAAATGAGCTTAGGGTCTTTCTGGATGGCTTGGAATAGTGGAAGAAGGTTACTCCAACCACTACATGTCAATAAGTTTGATCTAAAAACAAACTGCTTCTAATAAGAAAGGCAGGGGTGGGGATTGTCCAGGAACCCCACTCTGCTCACATTACAATATCTATTAACTTTGTGACTGTAGAACTAAAGGAACATTTCCCTTTGACAGATAGTGGTCAGACTGGGCACATACCCATTGGTAATGGATCTCTACTTCCCTTCCACAAGCTATGCTACTTCTGTTAAACTGATAGCAAGCTCCTGATATTTCTGTTCCTCTAGTTAGCACTAATGCTTGCTGGTCTGAGGAAGTGAGAGGAGACCAGTGTCTACTCTGGGCAAGGGACATGCTCTTTCCCACCATGCTGGCATTTGGATTGATAGCAGTTTGTTGAAAGCCTTAACTCTGTCCTGTTTGCAAGGTTCTTGCTTCCACCGTGCTATTTCTCTGCTTATTTACTGCTATCTCCAGAAAACAAACTTATCTTATCACTTCTGACTTCTTTCTTAGCTGTTAACTGAGAATTTTCAAGAATTTGCCTGGGATTTGTATGTCAGTGTACGACACTTTCTACTACGACTCTACAGTTTCCTTTGGTTTCCTCTCCTCCACTCTCACCCCAAGTCCGTAGCTGCTTCAAGTGATCTGCAGTCCATGGCAGCTTGAGGTTTTGGTTTCTTGCACATGCTGTGGGTGGCCATCTGCTCACCTGCATAACAAGTTCAGATTTGTGGCGCTTTTAGTCCTTAGCATTTCTATAATAAAGTCTGTGTCATGTCAAGCATTTCTCTATGTGTTTGACTCTAATAGGCAGGTCTTTACCTATCAGTGTTTGCAGGGTTATATTTACCATGTGATAAGGTACAAGGGATGATTCAGCATGACATAAGAGGGATTCCTTTCCATCCATTCTTTATCCTCTGTTAATTTAGTGGTTACCTTTATTGCTGACAATATCTTTCCATTGCTTCCTGACTGTCAGTAAAGATAATCTGTGGTCACTAGTACCAGGACTGATGCTATGCCATGGGTGCAATAATATCTTTGCATATGGTAAGAACATAATGCATTGAGTACTTACTAAAAAACAAACTTGTAATAATAGTTTTGCTTAAGCATCTTCCAGATTGCCAACTCAGTTTTGGGATGTGGTCTAACATTCATATAATTAAAAGCAAACAGTCTAGTTCTTGACTTCTGTCTGTGCTCCTAGATGCTAAGTAAAAAAAAAAAGTAAGACAAAATAAATCTCTTCCTCTTTTTTCTGTTACTCAGTATCTGTTGTTTCTGTTTCAGGTACTATTCTTGACATGGATGTCTTAACCTGTTTCCATCTCTCCTTTGTCCTCCACATATCATAATAAAACTTTACCTTCATTTTCTCATCTATTTTTACAGAAGCAGCTATTGTTCCCATGCTTGGAGAAGGTTTGTTATGTGAAGTCCTGCATTTCCACTGGTCTGACTCTTTCACCATACTTGCTTGTTCTGCATTAGATACTGTTTTCTCTGTTAGTCACACATCCTGTGCAGCGACTCACTTTTCCATCTGCTGCTACCAAGCTTCATGTCCGTCACGCTGTGTGTTCCCCACTTATAAAATGAACATGGCCCTTTTCTTCAGTAGCAGAATGGTTTGTGGAGGTTCTGTAGCGAGCACTGTGGCCACATGCTTCCTTAAGGCTTTGCTACATCCCTGTAATTGGTGCTCTCATCTCCCCAGGCTCCATGTCCCTCACTGCTGGTTTTGAAACCTGACTGGGGCTTCACCAGTGTGGAGAGAGGTGGGAGCTTCTGATCACAGCCACAAGTACAGGATGGTCACTGGGAGGAGCTATCAAGGGCTCTTTTATCCCTTTCAGCTATTCAACCAGTAACTAGGAATACCAGGCAGCTGGTCAGAAGTCAGAAGTACGAAGATATGGATTTACCTGACTAAATCTTGGGTTAGAACCATTTTGGAGCAAGAAATTATTGTAAAAGTCAGAGAGGTGACAAAGTAGGTAGTTTGAAAGGCTACAAAACTTTAATGGGAGGCTTTTTTGACATATAGAATACTAGACACACAGCTTTCAATTTCTAGGTGCCTTGAAATATATATATACATGTTAACAAAGTAAACATTTCAGCAACAACATTTATTTTTGTCAAAAATATAAAAATTCTACCTAGATCTCATGGAAAAGTCAAGGCATGCCCCATGCCTAACACATTTCTGGGCAGTGGAAGCCACTGGTCTAGACCCTGAAGCAGTTACTTCCAACATTCCCTGACAGCAGAAAAAACCACCATACAGTTTTTAAAAATGATGACACTGCTCTTCAAACTTTGAGTTGCATTCACCTGCAACAACCCAGTGCAGTGCTACAGGGTGTGCACTCAGCCAATACCAGATTGAGAGACTTTCACAGGACCATCTGCCATCTCCTGAGTTGCACCAGTGTCTTAGCTCACCTCCCTTTCCATGGCCACCTTTCTTTCCCTTTCCTGAGGTCACTGGCTTTCCCTGGCTGAGATATCTGTCATCTCCACTGATAAACTGGTAACTTGCAGAGCAATACAGGAGGCAGATGTGTGTCTAATGTTGCTGCAGCAAGACTCACTACGACTCATCTGTCAAAGCCACTAGGCAGCACAGAGATTTGTGGAGAAAAATAAAAAGCAAGCTTCCAGGTTAAATGCCCTTGCCATTACACGAGCTTTCTAGAACTAACTTAATGTCTTTTCAGTGAGAGAAAACATGGTTTCTTCCCTTTCCCTTGTCCTTGTTTTATCTCTTCCCTTACTGGAAGGACTCGCATGTAGAAAGTTGTGCCGCCTTTATGTACCTCATCACTTCAGCATCTACCTCAGTTCCCTGAATCCTCAGTAGTGTATTGTTTGTTAGCTTGCCTGGAAGAATAGATTTCTCTAGAGCTACTCACAGGTCACCTTCTGACTGCCATCAGATAGTGGACACTTGTATCACAGTCTCTCTCCCCTAAACACAGAGGTATGATGCAAGTGTGCAGCAGAAAAAAGCCATAAATGTCTCAATTATACAGAAGAATGCCTCATGGTAGAAGTGGTATCTCCAAGTTCATAGAGATTCCCAAAATACCACACTGAGGCAGAGGGCTTGAGATGTTTTGAACCAAGTGTGAGGAGTCCCTAAAGCTAGTTGGCATGTTGTGTGTTGGAAGGGATGTATGGAGGTTCAGGGAAAGAAAACAACGATTTCATCTCCTCTCCTTTCTCCTCCCATGGTAATTTCTTAATGTGTCAGTTTTAAAAATGCAGATTTCCAACCATCCCAGTAAACAATTTTTATAGCAAGCTGTGCGTGTATTCTTTCCTATTCACCAACAGAAAATAATAAATTATGTCCTCCTGGAGAATCTGACAGCTCTTGCACTATGGAAAACT
The DNA here is from genome assembly GCA_013400335.1 of Eurystomus gularis. Classification (NCBI taxonomy): domain Eukaryota; kingdom Metazoa; phylum Chordata; class Aves; order Coraciiformes; family Coraciidae; genus Eurystomus; species Eurystomus gularis. The sequence continues at coordinate 8,801 of VZZY01006299.1, read as the reverse complement.
TACATATTAAAAAACATAGCAATTCTTTTTTTCTTTTAACCATATCAAGCACCTTTTCGCATTTCTGCAAATGCTAAATACAAATTTGCATAGAAAGAAGCCACCATTTTTTCCCCTTGGGTAAGAGTATTTTGAGGACAGGCACCAATAGTAATATTAGAGAGGTTATTTGCTCCCCGTTTTCTTTGTATGATGGTATACTTGAAGTAGTATCTGCTTAGGGAAGGCTGTGGTGATATCACATTTTTTTGAAAGCTTAAGAAGAGAAAAAGAATTGCAAATCATTTGCTGCCCAGAAAAAAGCAAAATACTCCAAAATGCAGAAAAACCTTTTGAAGACATTTTATTAGTGAATTACAAAAAAGTCTTACATAAAATGTTTAACACCTCATTTTTGTAAAGTTTAAAGGATGGAACTTGAAACTACTCTCCCATAATATACATTTCATGATTTTTCATAATCCAAGTCTATTCGTTGTACTAATGTTAAAAAATGTACTGCAAAGACATAGGGACTGAAAACATGCTGTGAAAAATTGAAAACTTTGAGATCTCTGGAGGCATGCAAATTCTGGTTTGGAAGTGTCACATCTAGGTAGATTTGTACATTTACAAGCTCTCTACGCTTATGATGAGCATTAGCACAGATTTAAAATCACCAGCTATGTTATTGTACACCAAGGCATTAAAATAGCTCTTCCACTTGAGTATGCAATGGGATAGAGTGAACCAATTTAATTTAGATAAATAGATCCCTGAAGTACAGCAGACGAGATCTTTTGGAAAACTGTCTTCACAGATTACTGAGTGAAGTTTAATGTGAATGTCTGGTCTTTCTATAAAAGCTCTGCTCACTGGCAGTGCAGCTTGTCTGATGTCCTTGTTTACTGTCACACGGACTATAGGCTCCATAAGGGAAGTTCATCAGCATCCTTTTAACCAGTGTTTCATAATATTAAAAAAAAAAAAAATAGAGAGCTTGGCATAAAGAACTGTATTTCCTCTAGCCAGTGAAATATACTTGGGTAGTATTTCTCGCTGAACTTTAAAAAACATGTCTATAATGGTAAGAGGAGAAAGTAAAGTTTTAAAAATGTAAATGATCTGTACAGGAGCCCTGGGCAGCCTTTTGACTGAATGTTAAAGGACAGCATTAACTGGATTAAAAAGAAGTACAGGCACAGCATAGCTGGTCCAGCCAGCTATCCGCAGCTCCGCTTTCAACACAACTTTCTCCACTTTCCCCACAACTTCCCCAATCCCAGCCTGTATAGTGTCTTGAGTTTTGTCCCAAACTCTCTTTGAAAGTAGGACCTTGCTGGGAGATCTCTAAGAGGATGGGTAATGAGGGAAGCTTGGGAACAAGTCTGGATATAAGGCCCAATTGTACTGAGACCTCACACAGTATTTAGGCTAGATCCAGTCCCACCAAGTGTGCAGCTTCATCACATGCTCTGGGGAGAGGAAAAAAGTTATGCAATAAGACTAGACAATACGATTGAAGCTACCAAGCTTTGCAGCATGAGGAGGTTTAATATTAGAAACTATTTCAGTCTCTTTTTAAAAAAGGCAACAATTTGAAATAAGGTTTCTTTAGACTTTTTTCTTTCATGTCATAAGACTTAAAAATTCAAAATATTCCAGCTGAAGGGTCCTATCTAGCTCCCATTTCAAGTCAACATTTTTATGTCCTGTTTTTATTTGCCTCTGTTGATTCTATTGAGGCAAAGGGTAGACTACATAATTCTAAAATACTTATAGTTGTTTTAAAATCTCTACACTAGTTATTTGTAGTATCTTTTGTTCCAAAACCATTTACAATAAAAGAACAATAAAGACTTTTTGAGTGAGTAAACTGGAAATTAGGGCATAATGCTAGTAGTAAACAGACCTTCTAATGGACCAAGACATATCTTTCCTCTTATGGAAAATATAACATGTTCTGTATAATAGCACTTTCAAAAACATCCAGTGTTATAATATGCTTCATCCACTGAACCAACTCTTAAAAACTTCTGTAATTTGAAGCAAAGTGAAAATGAAGCTCTTACACTGAAGAAGGTGAACATCTCAGAAACATTTTTACTCTTAAAACTTCCTCAGGCAGAAAACATTCTGGGGACAGAATCTTTTTTAAAATGCAGAAATCACAGAAAATGGCATGGAACTTATTTTATTTACTGCAAACCTATCTGTATTTTAAGTATTGGATATAAGGTTGCTTCATATGGGTGGTTTCTAAGATTGCATGATGTGGATCAGAGATTCCTCTGACATTTTAGTTCTTTCATGAAGCAAAAACCATTACACTTGCTACAGCTAAATAAATCCTTATCCTTTGTCGTAAAAGATGGATATTTAATACAACTGTGCAGCCTCAGAGATCTGCTATATGTCTTTCTTTGTTGATACCTAAACGGTGTGCAAATAAGAGCAATGATAAATAAGAACAGAGGCTTCACAGAGGGACATTAAACACAACACTTCTCAGTAAAAGAGATCCCTGCTTTGTTTCAAGAGTTATCAAAATAAATTATGCTTTTGTGTTATGTTTTATATTTGACTCATGCCTCTTGCAAAGTTCTGGCACATTCAGTGAATGCACAACTGAAAAAGCAAAACTCAGCATTTCTTCCCAGCACACTTGACGCAAGTCAGCATGCCTAATGCCAGTCAGCCAGTCCTTGCTAGTTCTCTTGAAGTGGCTTAATTCTACATAATAAACAACAGAATAAAAAAAATCCCAATAGAGTTACACAGTTATGCTTGGAGACAACTGATGGAGAAGAATTGCCCTGTGCTGCACAGAGGAGCTCACAGACGTGGAACAAATGAAACTGATGTTGCAGGCACCCGTGGCACCCGCAGAGCATGCAGGGGTGGAGGGCTCCAGACTTCCATTCCACTGGAGGCCACCCGAAGCTTCTTTTGAAGGGAGGACAGCTTACAGAGAAGAAGAAAAACAAAACAGATAGCTGCCCTAACAGGAATACTTTTCCCCAGCAGCACTGTAGATGATATCTTTTCTGTTTGTTATTTAGCTGTCCTCTTGTGGGGGAAAAAAATCACCTTGAAAACCCTATTCCTGGTTACCTGTTATTGTCTGTTGTTTTTCTTTCTGAGATACTGTTGGCAATTCCAGCACTATCCCAACTTGTGCATCAGCATTCAACGCTAGATAACTGAGCATTCCATGTATTTGCAGTTAATAATCCAGTCATCTTTTATTCCAGGGCTGTTTCAGACCGTTAAAAAGCATTCTTCTGTTCATTGATTTTTCCTTAAGTTTGCAGACTCTTCCTAAGGGCTTATTCCAGCACAGTTCCTTCAGCTTTTCTTCACTGGGCAGCCATACTTGCGTTGTTTGCAGGGTGATGCCTATGGTGGACTTCAAGTTCTGAATGCTGTACTTCAGGTCTAAGCAAAGTGCTGAGGCATGGGCCCTGAATTAAAGTTGACCTATGGATAAATAGCAACCTAATCGTATGTTTTGTTTCCCCCACTGGCTTCAGGTTCCAGAGGCAGAACCTGGCCCACCTGTGTCTTTGTGGCCCCGCCCTCACACAGGTGCTTGTGGTTGGGGTGGTGGGTGAGGCCAGGGCTATATTAACCAGGAGTTGATCAGTCTGTGTGTGGGTTTTGTTGTGTCTTGTTTGTGTTTTTCCATGTGAGGGGCTACTGAGGGAGCCATCTCTGTCTGTTGTGTCCAGCAGGCAATGCTGGCACCGCAGTGGACAGTGGAGGGGCTGGGCCCACAGGAACCTATGGCAGGACTGTCTGAAAGAAGACTTCTGAGGGGTTGTTGCTGAGTTCAGTGTTGGCCTGTGTAATCAAGCAACTGATGGCAGCATAAAATGATGATGGCTGAACTGGCACAGCACCTTGGTATTGTATCTGACCTCACCATCCCAAAGCTACTTGGAAAGCTAGACTGGTCATTAACTCCATTTTATCTTGTTAAAAAAAAGTTGTTTCTGAGGCTCATTTTTGTGCATTGCTTATATTTTTAATGTAGCCTGGTTGTTAACTATCTCTATTTGAGTTAGTAAAATAAAGAGAAACAACAGATTCTTCTGTACCATCTACTTTCAGAAACATGAATGCTTCTGCTCATCTTTTTCAGGCAGCACTGACTCCAGCCAAATGAACGAATGTCTGAATCTTCTCCATCAGCCTTCCCATTTTCCAGAGTTTCAGCTCTCAGTGAAGGATGATCTGCTTCTTTCTTCCTCTAAAGCTGGGGTGACAGTTTCCATTACTACTTTGGCTGCTCTGAACTGGTGTCTGGCTGCAGTCTCCATCCCTCACAAGGCTGTTGCCTGACCTCCCTCCCCCGAGCTGAATCTGCAAGCTGCATCCCTGGTCCTCCTAAGGACGCTGTTCTGCATAGGCAACCGCAGCAAAAAGGTCCCCTGGTATGGGCTGAAATAACTCCATAAACATGAGGGAGATTTGTTTTTTCTATTTGTATGTAAACACATCTGCCATCCTTCCCTCCCATGTAAAGACAGTGCTTTTAATGACACACAAGCAGGAAGTGGTTAAAGGCATGTTGCCAGGCAATTTTTTTTCAGGTTGATTAATCATTACAGATAATCTGAATGTAGTTAATGAAAGTGGTGAGAACCTAGAAGTTGTGTACTCCATTGATACCATGTGTTCCAACACAAAAGCTAATTCAGCTGAACCAAAAAATGGCTTGTGAAAAATTATGCAGGTGATGTAGCTGGCCACCCTTGTTCAGGCTTTTGTGAAGTCACCAAGTGTTCTGCTTGTGATTTATTTACCCATAAACAAAACTTCCAAATAACCTTCTCTATGCTGAAACACTTGTGAATTACTCAATAATATTCACAACTATGATTTTTTTCCCAGAAAAATAGACTCAAAATTAAATGTTGCTGCTGGTAGCATACAGTAGACAACTTTTTCAGAGAAATTTTCAAGTTACATAGTTTAAAAGATGCAAAAGATTCTGCAGAAACAAACAACTGTGTCTTGGCTGCAAATTACTGAACAACATTTAATTTGCTTCTGCCAAGGACTAATCCAAGTTTTCCCGTGAGTGCTGGAAAATTACATTTTTGCAACATTACAGGTTTTCAGGGGGGTGGCAATGGTGGAAAAATTTTGCTTGTTATCTTCTAAGTTCCTGGATTAAGGAATATCCTCACCCCCTTCCAGATATCTTCAGTTCAACATTAAGACTGTTTCTGCCACTGATGCTACGGTTCATCAGTTTCCCAAACGCTGGGAGCATTCACTAGATTTATCTCCTAAGATGTACTGTTTTCCCCTTGCTGCCTAAATCCCATAATGTATCACTGAAGTCCCATTACTGGAGGTGCATCTTGGGAAATGGTGGATAGAGAAGATCTTGATGGAATGGAGAGGTACTATTCTGCAGTTAATGCTTGAAATACTTTTATTCAAATGATGCTTTGGTATTTCTAAATCAAAGTTCAGAAGTTTTGCAGAGTTATTACAATCATTTGAGATGAACATAAATATTTAAATAAGACATACTTCCATTGGATGGATATTCTTACTTTTTGCCCAAGTTAATTTCTGTTTGAGAGCCAGAAGAGGGGCTGAAAAAATCCATTGGCACTTCTCTCAGCTTTGTGGTCTTTTCAAATTCAAATTAATCCAGAAGAGCAATTTTTCTGGAGTGGGCCCTTTCCTACTGACAGCACTATTATTTTAATTGCCTATATTGAAACTATTATTTGTATTCATGAATTGCCACTTTAGTGACAAAAGGCCGAATTCTGATCTCTGTGTTTAATGGTAAATGCGACTACTCCATTGACTCTATTGCAGGTGTTCTTCCTTTGCATAGGTGTTGGTAAGCCTGTGTATTCTTGCACAAATCAGGAATGCCAGCCCCTCTGGCACTTCTGAAGACTCCTCCTCTGTGCCTACCTACTTCTCATTCAGCAGTTCAAGACAACAGTCTCCATTTCAGTCGGCCTTTTGGTAGGCTGATGTAAATCAAGCTGGAGCTCAGTCAAGTATAGCCACTACACTCCCTGTGTTCTTCCTTCCCCTCCCCATTCCTACTGGCACATGTACGCACAAGATGAAGTAAAGAAGAATTTTAATCAATTTGTGGGTTTTACAAGGGATTCTTGTAACAGTGACATTCATGTCCTCTTTCTGTTCTCAACTCTTCAGGAAAGGAGGCTAGTAATGCCCAGTGTGCTCATTTACCTGTTGAGGCTGAGACTCATCTGTTGTCCTCTTGGTACCTCTAGGGCTTTAATGTCATTGAGGTCTCTGCAAAGGAGGTTGAAAGAGGAACTTCTGCCACTACACTAAAAACCTCAGTACCTTCTTTTTGTTTTATCGTTGCCTAAAAATTCCTACTGAAGACTGACTGCTTTAGTGAATTAGGTATCCAGGGGAGTCTCTATCCATTTTGTCAGTTCTGCTCCAGAATTATTTATAGTGCATTCTTTCTAAAGGAGAGTTTGTTTTATTCTAAATGAAGAATTCTTCACTACAGCTTCCAACCATCATTTATTAAAACTCTCTTGAAACATATTGATTAGGATGTTCAAAATGAGTGATTTGTAGCAGTGAATAAATCCCCCCCTGGGGAACAAAGGTGTCTGCTGAAGACGAGACCTGGATAGTATCCCAGTGCATTCTCAAGTGCAAGAGGAAAAGATTAATTGTATCTGCTTCCCAAATGGCTGTGGCTAGAAAGCTGGGATTGCACAAGGAAACTGTAATCACTATTGTGCTGTTGTGCTCTAGCAGAAAAATACAGGATTTGATTTGGAGGAATAAAAAGATTTTCAAATATTTTCAGCATCTCATTTCCTCTTCCTAGGAGTGCAGAAATTCCCACTCATCCTACATGTACCTGCCTCTTTGATACTGTTCTTACCGTTGCACTTTTTTCACCTCTATGGATACAGCTCCTGTTGCAATTACCACTGTTGTCTCAGGGCACCTTACCAACCTCTCTGCTAGTGAGGAGATTGTGGTAGTAGCAGCAGTAACAAAGGTGGTGGGAGGTGCAGCAGCAGAAAAGAATACCCCCCCCCCTTTTTTTTAAATTGAAAATGTAGCCTAAAAATGTGGAGATGCTTTATAAGCAGGGCTAATTTGTAATTGGTCAAGTAATTACTCTGTTAAGATATTTCAACAGGAACATGAAGCTCTCCAACTATATGCACATACATAGTTTTCTGTAGCCCTGCAATTAGCAGAACATAAGCTGTTTACTGGGCATTGTTGTCACAAAGGCTATTCCATGGAGTAAAGGGAAATCTAAATTGATTTTTTTTTTTTTTTCTAACAAAATGAGATACTGATGACTTCCATTTCCTGTGAAATTTCAACTTTTTAACCACTGGCACTGTGCATGTTGATCTATTACTGCTATGTCCTGCAGAGGACATATTAATAAATGCAGATGTTTCCCACAGCCAGGGCATGAAGCAATCCCAAGTTGGCCACACTAGTTCCCCTTGCTGTCACAGTAAACAAAATCAGCAACGCTTTCTGCTCACTATGAGAATTTTCTGGGAAAGAAGCTGCCTTATATAACGTCACCTTAATTTTATGCCCTCACTCCCCAGCTTGCTCTTATTCCTTGGGCTGTGCAAATATCATATTTCTTTTGCACTGCTAGCCAATTCCCATGTCAATCTAAAATAGGCTTGGTCAGGAGTTTTTCAATTAAACATTAATTAGAAAAGTCTATGTTTGTCAAAACTGACACTGACTGCTGAAGCAATTGTTTTTGACAGATGTTCTCTTAAAATAAAAATTCTTCTAAAGAAAGTCTGGGAGTTGACAAAGTATCTCGCTGAAGTGGTTTTGTTCTGGTTTATTTTGTTTTGTTTTGTATTAATGGAGGCCAGTTTTTCATTTAAAGAAACCTTTGGTTTGAAATTAATCAATTTATATTGGGAATTGAAATAATGCAATTCCAAAGCCCCAATGTTTTTATCCACTCACATATCCACATTTTCTATTTAGGAAGGGCTATTATGTTTGAGAGACCTTTTTCACTATTCAGGGCAGGAACATTTTTGAAAATGCTAGAGATGCTCAAGGGACAGGACAAATCTTTCTGTCTCTGCCTCTAGACTGGAACTGCTCAGAACACTGTGTCAACTCATTTCTAGAGACCCCAGCAAGTTAAAAGGAGAACATAATGCTTTTATGATAATATCAATTTCCCACTTGCCTACAAACCACTCATTTTCTAGATTTAAAAGTTTTATTCTCCTCTGGAATCCTTTGTCTTGTTTTCAAGTAGTTGTGCTGAAAAAACCCTGAGTGCTTCCACATGAATAGGGAAAACTGCTGTGGTATGACTGAAAAGGAGAAAATTCAGAGGAGAAACCAGAGCTCAAGTTATAGAATTTGTAAATAGTTGGTTAGGAGTAAAACAAACCAATATTTAGAGGATACATTGAGAGTTCTTCTTGTACCCAAACAATATTTGCTAGCTTTTTATGATGTGAACAAATACCTTAAATTTGGCTCTAATTAACTGATTGCTACTGATTCAGTAAGGTATACCTGGTTATTTTACAGCAGAAAACAGTGTTTTCCATCATAGAAAGTTATATATTTAACTTAAAATAAATACTAATGAAAACTTTTTAGGTTGCCAAACCTTTTCTGTTTAATAAAACAGTTATACTTGAATGGCAATAGTTTGTACAAAGGCACTGGGTTGTACTCTTTTCTCTAAATCCAATACATGGTAGATAGAAGCAAGCTGGTTATTTTAAGTATCTCACAATGAGAAGAAAAAAAGAATATTTAGAAATTTG
>VZZY01006297.1:0-29429 GCA_013400335.1 Eurystomus gularis | reverse complement strand
CAAAACCTCAAACCATAACAGCATTTAATGCAGGTACTGGTAAGATGAAGAATTTTGTTCTTGGAGAAACAAACCAGGGCAGTGCCAGGGATGGACACTGCGGATGGGTGGGGACCCAGCATGTGTGACTCCATTTACAAAACGTGTATAAAATATGAAAAAAGGATGGGAACCCCTGCTGCAGTCAAATAACATTATCAGAACAACCGGCGTAGGCTGAGTGTTCCCGCATTGATTGAAATCAAGCCAGGTCAACGGGATTAACAGCCTCCTCTTGGGACTGTACCAGGGGAGCTCCACATGACTGCTAGCAGCAGGCTGCACCTCTTTCCTTTCCAGATTCCCCAGCAGAAAGACGGCTTCGCTGGCAGGACAGCATCCTCCGGCGGAGCCACAGGCATTGCGAGCTGGACTCAAAGCAGAGGGTACTGCTGTGGAGCTCGCTGCACTGCCTTGGTCTCCTCAGTGAGACTCTCATCTCATTTTAAACTGAAATTTGTGCTCTGTTTCAGTTTGAGCTCTAGCAGAGGCAGCCCCCGATTCAGGCAAGTGTGAGGCCCCGATAAAAGCACTCAAATGAGCCATCCAGCTGGAAGGTCCAGATCCAGGACAACAACTGCATGTCGGTGACCTGGGCACCCTGAGGAGAAGTCAATGTGCTCTGTGGTTTAGGTGGGACTGCTGTAGGCGTGCCCTGCTGCTGGGCAAGCCTGAGTTTACCATCACCATAGCACAAAGCAGCTTTGGTTGAGAAATACGGGGCAGGAGACTGCAGCTTGTGTCACTGCCCTTGGCATTTTGCTCTCACCCTTGGTAGGTGGTTGATGGCAGCACTCTCCTGCCCAGCTTTTCAGGGGCATTGAAGTGATGACACAACAAACATTCTCAAGGCTGCATTAAATATCAACTTGTCATCTTTTTCTCAAGCAAGTGTGAAAAACAAGAAAAGAATGGTGATGTTAGGGGTGTAAAGACAAAGATAAACACAGTACTGCAGTTCCTGTGATGGGTGGTGGGCTCAGCTTTTCCTCAGCGAGGTTCAAATGTAATTTGAGAGGGTAACACAGAGTCATTCACAACTCACCCACACCTCCTTCCTTCTTCCCCCACCTCTGGAGTTCGGCCTGTGGCAGGGGGGTTGGAACTAGATGATCTTTAAGGTCCCTTGCAACTCAAGCCATTCTATGATTCTAGGATTCTAGGACTCTGTGATTCTACGAATCTATGATTCTATGATCCTAAGGCAGCTTCCAGAACAAGATGTACAGGGCTGAGCTGCTGGAAGTCAACCCTGAAATGGAGCCTGTGTGCAGCCCCGTCCCTCCCCTCTCCCAGCAGAAGCTGGCTCTGACTCTATCAAACTTCAGATAAAGGCAAGACCCACAGATCCAATGTCTCCTGATATTGAACTTCTCTGAAGTTTGGAACATCCAGAGAGACACGCTCGGGAAAGAAACACTCATGTCTGACCTGTCCTTACTCCACCAGAGGAGCACAATAGGGAAGAGTGATAAAGGAACAATGAAAAGCTTTTAGAGAGCTATTTTTAGTCTTTCCCAGCCAATGAAAAGCTTTACGAATCACTAGTGAAGGCTGTGCCACAAAAGCTTGCTCTGTGTCACTCCTGTCTCGTAGGAGAGCACAGGCTTGGAAAGGCAGAAGACAATGCATTTCAAAGGCCAGCACAGATGCTGTACCAGCTCCCAGGCAAAGCTGACTTCCATTTACAATGAATCATCACGGTACCTTATCCTGGTGCCCAAAGGCTGTGTTTTAAATCATCATCTTCTGACACAAGGCACCACAGTCCCTGCCCTAGAGCTCAGAGTTTCTGCAGGGGATCGTGGGGTGAAAAGCAAAGGCTTTGTAGAAGTCACACATGGGGTGTAGAGAAAAAGTGGGAACAAGTTCCAGATGTCCAGTTCTGAAGGCAAAGCGTCTGTCTTTAAGCGATCTTTTGCCTCCAACAGGAAGTTTCTTGCATTATCTCCCTATGATCATAGAGAAATCGCACCCTTCACAAGCTGGTAGGGAACAGCAGCCGTTTCTTAGAGAGCAAAACTTCCATGACAGGTCCTTGGATCTCTCTCTCTTAGCCAAAGGCTGGTTTTCATCTGGTTTTTGCTTGAACATTGCACAATGCTTTAGCAAGGGGGTGGAAAGATTCCTGTTCTCAGAGAGAAACCAAGTGAAATGTCAAGAGGAACATCCCTGCAAGTCTAGCATTGAATGTAAATATGCATGAAACCCCAAGGCGGAGTTCTTTCGTCTGAGATGTTAATAAAAATTTACCCTTCAGCTCACAAGGCTGCAAACCAATGAGTAATGTGGCCATCCTGATAAACTCCGACACATTTTGTAACAGAAACAGAACCTTCTGGGCACTGCACACTATCATTAAAACATGAAGGGAAACAATAGTGTTCTTACTAAGGCTAGGAACATCCTCCTTCTGAGGTATGTGTGTACTGCTTGTGGTCCACGCTCTGAGCAGGGGCAGCCTGGGAGAGCTGCTTCCCCTTGACTGGGGAGGCTCAATTGCAATCAATTGGTCTATCTCCCAGAGATGGATGTGCTCCATCTGAGACATGTAACTGGAGGAGAGAGTAAACAAAATAAACATCGGAGCCAGGGGATGTTTCTTCTTCATCAGCCATCTGAAATGTGTAAGGTGGCCCATGGCTGCCAAGGAACCTCCTGTGCTCCCACACAGCTCCCATAAATCAAGATGTCCTACAGCAGGTCTCAAGGTCCTCACCTGGACTCCAAGTACCATGGTGGCTCTGGACTTGTGTTCCTGTGCTGGAGCAAAGTTTCAGAAGCCACCTGGTGGTGTTCTTCTCAGAAGCATCTCCACAGACAGAGACGTGAGGATTGGCTCTTGGGCGGTTTGTGTGACTGACCCCAGGCAACCTTCGTCAGACTCTTACATTAGCTCCTGGCAGGACCCCAGAGTTATGTTACACCTCCAGTGGGACAAACAGCCCTGTTCTGTCCTGTTCTCTCCTCTTCCAGCATCATGGAATGTACCTGCGCTCTGCTTCCTGAAAACATGCTGGTGCTCAGGGACCCTGGTGATGGCACAATGTCCGGTTGGATGAAACAAGGCTGCAAATGTTCAGTGAACACTGTTGGGAGTGAAGACTAGCTGGATCCAATGGTCCTTCAACAGGCTGCAAGGTCCTGCAGCAGCCCTGGTGAGCCTTCCACTTGCCGTATACAAGCAAGCCTGGGCCATCTGGTTTTGACAAACACTAGCCAGTACTTTTATTCAGCAGATCCACCTCTGGTGTATCACAGCACATAACACCAGCACCCCAGGAGAGGAGTAAATGGAGCTGCCCTCCTGGTTTTACAGCTCCTTGCTTTCCCAGGTGTCGAACTGCAGCAGATCCTGAGCATATGTCCCTGGAAGTGCTCAGAGCACAAGGGCCAGCAAGGCCCTGCCGTGGGTGGGTGTTTAGTTCCGGCGCACCCACTTTCAAATAACACCTCTGTATTTTTCTTGGTTTTTAATAAGAAGTGAACAGTTTTGTGAGTCGTCTGCTTCTTTGCTGGGGCTTACAAGAGCCTCTCAGCTAATGAGGGTTTCACATTGACCCTGACTGGCTCAACGCCCACTCTGATAAGTCATCCCAGAGATGGTTCTGTGAATTCCTCCTGTGTCAAAGGCTCCAAGGAAGCAAACTGAGTAGCTCCTGCTGCATAAGGATTGAGGTACTTTTACAGCAAAGGTTTTTGGATTCTATTTGACAAGGCAGGAGTAATTCTGCCCCCAGCCCACCACCACAGTGGGTTGGACCTGACTCCAAAGAAGCTCATGGGGCCAATGACTCCACGGGTGTAAGTGTGGCCCAGGGAGAAGTGGTTGAAGAAGTGGAGGGACACTTGCAGGATACATCATCTGATCCCTGCATCTCTCAGTGTGTGGAGTGACTGTGGGCAAGTCACACCTTCTCCAGGCTCCACCTGACATCTCCATTGGGCTGCTGGGAAGGCAGTGTGCTAGTGATGGGAGCTGCTGGGGGCCACATACCTGTGTGTGACCAGGGGATAACAAGGGTTGGTGCTTACCTGCTCTTGAGAAACCATGTGGCCTCATTCGATGGGAGCCAAATCTTACTTCACTCATGCTCTTTTTCATATATTGTGGCACTTCTAGAAGACCCAGAGGTTCTCAGCACATCTGTCTCATCTGAAATAAAATTACACCTTAGGTGCTGTTTTAATACAGAATAAGACGGATTATTTCTAAGGCTTTACGGTGTATAACTGAAAACCCTTAAACACTTGAGGCTGCAGGCCAGCACACCTGCTGGTTTCAGATTTGTCATGGCAGAATTCACACCAGCCTTTTGTTTTTACTAAATTATCCTGGGTTCCTCTGTGGGGCTTGGTTGTTAACACACTCTCCCTCCTGCAGAAATTCAACATTAGCATTTCTTCATCCCAGAGAACTTAGAAGAAACAAAGACATAAAATACAGATGCCTCCACATATATTAAGCTAATGTTGAAGAAGAATGAAATGCGAGAGTGGTAGGAGAGGACAGGGGCTCATGACTAATCCCTGGAGTTAGAAATCCTGTTAAATCCTGTTTATCCAGCAAATACACTTAAGCATCACATCTGGCACAGAGCTTGACTATGCTGAAAATAAGGCTTGCTCTTGTATACGCAGAGGAAAGCAGCCTGCTCTGCAGCAACGAGGGCTGGAGAACTGCTGAGAAATGTTAAGTGGTCCATGCATAAGAGTCGAGCTTGAGAAGCTTGATGTGAGATTGGAGGAAAAAAGCTCTTTCCCATGCATTCCATTTTCTCAGTTGAGGCATCTGGTGGCACTTCAGACCGGGGCCATTGCTCTGCTTCTCGGACCTTTAGGGCTTTCCTTTAAAAAGAGGAGGGAAACTGTCCCATTTAGGGATGGGAAACGACCCTTAGGGAACCACACAGTTGTGTCAAGTGAAGCCAGGAAGACTCAGGTCTCACCCATAGGGGACTGTCCACACACAAGCACGCCTGGGGCAGCAGGAACTGTTGGGGCAAAGGGGTTCAGCTGGGGGCGTTACGCTGGCCATGGGATGCTCTGGCTGCACATCTCCTGGGACTAGGTGACCCCGTCACTGGACCAGTGCTGTGCTGGGGAGGCTGCGATTCAGCAGCTGGCTTGTCTGGGGCCTCTCTCTTCTCAGCTGGTGCCCTACAGGGAAGTAAGTTAGTAGAGAAATAAATGAGAGAGAAATAAGGAGTAAATAAGTCAGTAAAGGTACTTCCCTGAGCTATCTGAGGGTCTGGGAGGAAGAAAGGTCTGAGGGACAAACATCCCTGAGACTCAATCCTCTTCCTTCTGCTGCCCCTTGTCTCTGGGCAGCAGTTCCCTGCACTGGAAGCGCCTGGGACAAGGGCAGTGGTGGGTGTCCAGGCGGGACCACGAGTCACACTGCGGTCAGAAGGCACGAGCAGCCCTGGCCAGCCTGCATCAGTGGAAAACTACAGAACAATCTGGAGAGCTTTCTATAGCCCCAAGGAGGCCGAGTAGGCAATCTTTAAAGCTGTGTTACTATAGCAGCCCTGATGGTAATTTACCAGTACATCTCCTTTTCTCTTCTTCATACCCCTTTCACAACAAAAAAATGAGATTAGTCTCATCTTCACCAATTACCTTGCCATGTTCTCTCCGCAGCCTTTGCTAATAGCTTTCCAGAAAAGCCCCACAACATCGCCGCACAGCCGAGGGCCCTGTATTGTTCTCCCCGGGCGCAGGGAGGAAAACAGCCTGTGCCAGGAGCGTTCTATGGGCACGAGGATGGTGTCACAGGAGAAGACACGTGGCGTTTGCACAATGGGGTCCCATGGCTCCATGGTGCCTCTGCTGTGCTAGCCACAGTTTTGGCAGGAGCTTTTGCATGAGCAGGAGAGAAGTTTCACTTGGAGGTGAGGGCTCAAACTCCACAGATGTGTAGGGGTTAGGAGGAAAGCCATAGACCAGTGCCAGTCTTCCACTCTTTGGTTTTGCTAGTGATAATCGGTTTTAGCTTAACTGATTACATGTTCTTTCCTGGAGAAAAAAATAAAGTTTGGGGTCTGGTCCCACCTGGGAGGCTCAGGGAGAGCAGAGCATGGGGTTGAGGGTCTGGTCCCACCCGGGAGGCTCAGAGAATATTTGGTGCCTGTTAGAAAGCAGGTGCTTGGTACCCCATTCCCATACCCCCTTGATGCCCATGCTGCAGGACACCCCATCTGGAGGCCACCCAGAGCCAGCCCTTTAATTTGTGGTTCTCTCCAGTCCCTTCCTGTGTCACAGAGGGCTCCAGAGCCTGACAGAGATCTCCTCAGAAGAACTGGTATACAACATCTTCTTTCTTCCTCAATACTTTCCCTTAATCCTGCGCCAAAGGAGAGTCAGGAGCCCTCCCTTCACTGTTGGTGGTGCCTAAAGAAGAAAGACTGCTCCCACTCTGCTCCCTGCACAAATCAACTTAATTACCCATTCCACTGGCAGCTAATGAGCTCAAAGCTTTCATGGCAAGAGCCTCATTCCCTCCCTGCGGGAGAGGCAGCTTCAGCTGAGACTGTCCTTAGCTGAAGAGCTTTGACAGCGGCGGAGGAACAGGAGGAAAGATCTTTGGGGAACAGAAGAGCCTCGTTGGTGTTGCTGAGGTTGCTGAACACAGAGCTGTTGGTCATGGGCAGGGCTGTCAGTGTCCTTGAAACCTCTGCTGGATGCCGCTGCAGGTACCTCCTTGCTCCCAGCCCTGTGTCCTGCAGCACCACACAATCACCTGTGGTCACCTTCCCAGACTCAATATCACAAGCAATTTCCCCACGCTGTATGACATGGTTGGCAGCATGTTTGCATTGCTGCACAGGGCTGCTGGGAAGCAAAATCCCTGGGGCAGAGGAAGATAGCAGCAGATGCTGCTCATGGTGACATCTCTAGGTACACGGGGGTCTGGCTTGCCCATGCTGGCTGTCTCCAGACTAGCTCTTCTTGGGAAGGATGGTGCATTCCCATCAGCAAACTGCCTCTGGCCCTTGTCCTTCCCATGCTGCCTGTGCCCTGAGTCACCCCAGCATGAGCCAGGAGCTGGGCTGAGATCCCTGTCATCTGCAGTGCCATCGCTTATCTCAGTGCACGCCATTGCAGGTCTCCTGGGTCCCACCTTTCACTACAGCATCTCACCTACTGAGCAAGAATAAACTAACTTACTAGCCCCAGCAGCAGAAGCATCCACTTCACAGGGCTTCAGCGAGCACTGCTCTTCAGCTGCCAGCCCGGACTGCTCGGAGCATGCTGCGCTAGCTGCAAAATTTGACATCTTTGCTTTATTGCACCAGCCGTGAAGGCCTTTCAGCATTGCAGCACTCATCCATCAGCCGGAGCTCACCCAGGGAAAGCGCGATGCTTGCACTGGTGCGAGCAGGTTTCTGGGTTGCTAGGAGTGACTCACGCGTGTGCACAGGCCGTGTCTGCCGAGAGGCATTAATACAATTTTCTCAAACTATGATTGGTTTCTCCATTTCTAAAAAGCTGTCTGGCAGGCTGGGCCCCTTTCCAAGTTTTCCTGGAAATATGAAGATGGCAAGAAGGTGCTGCTGTCAGAGGCATTGAGTCAAGACTGAGCCCATCGCTGAGTCCGGGCTTGGCTGGTGCTGCCAGGCCAGGACTGTGGCTTTCTAAAATGAAGGCAAACCCACAGCACCAGATCACTTGCACACTTGGAGCTCAGGAGCTTGTGGCTGAATTCCAGATTGTCTGGTCTGTCCTACACAGCTCAGCTTATTTTCAATCCAGCGCCCCATTTATCCTTCACTTCTGGTCCTGAGCTATTGTGTAATGTTACCACATGCTGCCGTACTCCTCCCATGTTCACAGATATATTTTGGGACTGAGTGAGGTGATTTCTGCACACAGAAGAATGAGAAGTGCTTAGGCACCTTTGGCATAAAAGGGGCTGTGTCACTGAAGGACAAGAGCAGGAGACAGGGTGATGCTCACAGAGGGTGAGGTAGAAATGAAGAAGGATGGAAAGACTTTAAGTGATAGCTTCACGCCACATCTGTCCCCCGGCTACTGGGAAGACTACTCATGGCCTTTATTAACTCTGTGTTAAAATACCCTTCTTTTCCTTTAACTTTTCAAGAGTTTTATTGTTTCATTTTGTCTGGTTTACACTTAAAAGAACTTCTTATAAAAATAAAGTTTTCAGGAGATGTTAGCATGACACCCCGCAGAAAGAGGGCATCCATTCATTCCCACCATGGGCACTGGGCAGTGCCAAAGAAGAAGACACAAGATCACCAAATTTGCTCCAGGGCTGCCGGCCGGCAGCCACCCACCCGGAGATCCCGAAGCTTTTTCCCACCTGACCTATCATCCCTGTGGTAGACTTCTCGTGATGGCCCTGTCCCCAGCATGACTCCCTCCAGCAACCCGGCCTCCCCTGCCCATTGTTTTAGCGGTTTCCATTAGGTCTCGATGCCCATTTGTGATGCTAGACCCTCTCCTTACAAACTTGCTGGCCTCAATGCACTCTCCCTTTGCCAGCCTGGCCAGTGGAAATAGATCTCTTAACAAGTCCTCAAGTCAAAAAAATTCCATTTATTCCATGGCAATGTACTGGCTCTGAAGCTGAGGGATCCCCAATGGCTACGTATCCTCACAGCCTCTTCCGGTCAGCTTTGGAGTAGATGTGGCAATGAACCAAGGAAGAGGGAGGGTCCCTTGTGGGTGAGAGTTTAGGCTTTTGGGTTTTTAGAGGAGAACAGATGCCAGTTTACATTTCTGCATGGATTTAGGAGCATAGAATCATTAACTGATTTGGGTTGGAAGGGACCTTTTTAAAGGCCATCTAATCCAACCCTGCATTGAGCAGGGACATCTACAACTAGAGCAGGTTGCTCAGAGCCCCGGCCAACCTCACCTGCAATGGTCCCAGGGATGGGGCAGCGACCACCTCTCTGGGCAGCCTGGGTCAGGCTCTCACCATCCTCAGCATCAAACTTTTCTTCCTCCTCTCTAACCTGTATCTCCCATCTTTTAATTTAAAACCATCACTCTTTGTCCTGTCCGAACAAGTCCTGCTTTTCCAGACTTTTATCTCTTCCCATCTTTCTTGTAGGTCCCCTTTAAGGACTGAAAGGCCACCAGAAGGTCTCCCTGGAGCCTTCTCTTCTCCAGGCTGAACAAGCCCAACTCTCCCAGCCTGGCCTCACACCAGAGGGGTTCCAGCCCTCCCATCATTGCTGGGGCCTCCTCTGGCCCCGCTCCACCAGGTCCATGTCTCTGCTGTGCTGAGGACTCCAGAGCTGCCCCAGTACTGCAGGGAGTTGTCCCCAGTGTGTAGCAGAGGGGCAAGATCCCTTCTCTCCACCTGGGGGGGGATCACAGTTAGTTCAGCCTTGAGTCTCTGACACTTTTGCAGGTACCTAGTTCCTCTCCGTGTTACAGCATGGATGTACAGCTGGTTTCTGCATGCCAGAAGCCTTGAAGGCATCTGGCTCCACAATCCCTGGTTCATATCTTCACAGGATCCACCTTTGTCTGTGCTGCCCTTGCCAATACCCTGCCTGGATGCCCCAGCCTGACGCATGGAAGTCTCCAGTCCTCTCCTTCCACATCCTAGTGCTACATGCCCTCTGCGCAGCAGCTGCTGGTACATTGAAGCCTCCACAGCTTCTGCAAGAGGCAGCTGGCTCCAGAGGAACCGGTGCCTGTGGAGCAGGGCATGCATGATGCATGTTTGTGGTGTGGCCAAAGACCTGCCCAGCATCTCCTCGGCTGTTGGGGGAGGTCTGTGATCTGAAGAGGGCTGCAAGGACAGGCATCAAAGCCTGGCAGTTGGATGGCTGGAGCTGCCGGGGCATTGGCAAATGCCAGCGAAGGAGCACCAGCACTTGAGGGGAGCACTGGCCTGGGCGTTGGGCAGTTGAGCGCTGGATTTATTGATGAGCCAGGTTATGCCGGTGACTCACAGTCACTGTCTGTACCTGGCAGTGACTCAGTTCTTGCTTCTCTGGTGTGACACAAGCTGTAATGAAATCCCAGCTTGTTTGCTGAGAGGGTTTTTTTCCCTGCTTTCCACCCCCCACTGCAGGGTTAAGGCCGTGGGTTACCAGTGTGGCAGCAGCCGTCACAACAAGGCTACGGACACCATTAAAAGCTTCTTGGGAGCTTCCTGTCTGCTGGCCAAGGATCTGCAGACTAAAAGGCCAAAGATTAGAGGGAGGCATGGTTAAAATGCCATTAACTGAGAGCAGGTCCAGACCCCGCAAAGCCTGAGACCTGTGTGTGCAGCAGGGAGCGAAAGACCCATTCCTCCCTCTGCAGCTCCAATCTGCAGCCAAGTCTGTGAAGCTCTAGCTGAAGAATAAGCCACACGTACCTGGCTAGAGACAACCTGCTGGATTGTCCCTGAGGTTTTGCCATGGAGAGCATGCTGCCACCTTCAGTGAGCACCGCCAGCCTCCCAGAAGGGCCCATGTGGTCTGTTTTCCAGGAGCTCCTGACTCTAAAATTTGAAATTTCTTGCCTTGGGCTTTGGCTTGCTCCTTCCTTCTCCTCAGAGCTCTCTGTCACCTCCTGAGTCACTCTTCAGCCTTTCAAGGACATGCTTCTCTGAGCCGATGGGCATGCTGGGCTTTCCTGCTCACCCTCCAGGATACCACTCTGACCCCTTTGGGGAGGAAATTCCTTCTCTCCCACCAATTTCTCCATCACAGCTCTCCTCTTCCTCACGTCACAGCAAGTTTCCACGTTTCTTACACACGCCTCAGTTTCTCTGACCATGGATGCTGTGTTCTCCAGGTGGGATGCTCACTGGCATCTCTGCCAGGCCCAAGGTCCAAGCTGGAGCAGAGGATGTGGCTTTGGAGATACCCACTTTGCATGAAAAAAAATCTGTGATTTTTAATGTATGCCCACAAATTGATGTGGTGCTGTCTTCTGCAGTGCCTGTGGCTGCAAGTGAGTCATCCTTAGAGAATACGAAGTGTTGATGTCCCAGAGAAACTCCTCCAGGGAGTTCCTACCTCAACAGAGCAAGTCTGAGAAAATCCCACCGAGAAGTACTGAAGGCAAATGGGATTTTTGGCACTGCATGACCTCTTTCTGATAATTAATCTTCCCACAGGGGATGGTGTACTTAAAAAATAAATGCTACTGATGCATCTCCTAGGAGCTTCAGGAGTGGGCCCAAAGCACGCTGCACAGCTACAGAACAGGATGGTCGTCCCATCCCAAGGGATTTCCCGTCAAAATTGACCACCAAATGCAGCCTATGGACAGAGGGAGGAAGAAAGAGCAAGGGCTTGATCCTGGTCAGCACGTGCAGCTTGACAGCAGCCATCTCTGGCAGTATGTCTTGTAGGTGATGCAAGAAAGCCAAGTGTTGACAAAAGATCTGAAGAACAATGGGATGAGTTTGTGGCTATGTACAGGGACAGTCTCCAGAGAAAGGGGAATAAAAAGTTCTCTAATTGTTTCCATCAGAGTACCTGTGCTTTACTAGAAGGCCTTGAAATGTGTCTGTATCCAGAAGCAGTCCTCCAACAAGAAATAAGACATCTCATCACCATGTGCAGTGTCAAAAGCTCTGAAATCCCTGAGCCATGGGACACTGTGCAGCAGCCCCAGCTCCTCCACCCGACCCAGCTCCTCTGCCCACATAAAGTGCTTTTACCCTTGGGAGTGCCTCTTGGTGAGGGCCTCTGTTTAACAAATGCCATCTTCCCCCAAAAGGTCAGTCCAAGGCTTTTTTGGATGCGATGTTTCGAAATACCTCTCAGATTGATGACGTCTCTTTGCCCTATTTTTATCTCCTTTTTATAGGGCCAAGGGCG
This sequence comes from Eurystomus gularis, assembly GCA_013400335.1. Taxonomy (NCBI): domain Eukaryota; kingdom Metazoa; phylum Chordata; class Aves; order Coraciiformes; family Coraciidae; genus Eurystomus; species Eurystomus gularis. The sequence continues at coordinate 17,589 of VZZY01006297.1, read as the reverse complement.
TTCATTGCTTCATCTTCCTCTGTCCCTTGTCCACATGCTTCCCCTTACCAAGGTTTTATTACACCATTTATCATTAATTTAGCCCGTCCTTCTTGCTCAAAGGGAGGCTAGAGAGTCTAGTCTCTTCTTAACCATTTCAGTGCTGCTTCCTCTGTAGTTAAGACTCAGTCCATTAAGGTGAATGCATCCTTAGGGGATGAGCAGCCAACCGTGTGTAACCACGTCAGCACATCTTAAGATTCTGTCCCTCAGCCAAGCAAGACGCTGGAGATGTGAGGAACAATAGGTTTGTTTAACCCTGTTGCTGTTTGCTCCCTGCCAAGCTGCCTGGCGTTCATCTCCCTTGGCTGGCTCCTGTGGCAGAGGGCAGCATGTGTGCACTCAGCGGCTGGACCTTCCCTGAGATGGACCAGCTTCTTACAGAATCGTAGAATCATTAAGGTTGGAAAAGTCTTCTAAGGTCATCGAGTCCAACTGTCAACCCAACACTACCAAGACCACTAGACCATGTCCTGAAGTGCCACGTCTGCACATTCTTAACGCAGCTGATTGCTTTGCAATCACCTTTCTGCAGCTTAGCTAGGCAGAATTTGGTGAAATGTCTCTCCTCATCAGCTTGCAGTCACAGACTCATCTCAAGGTAGTCTTTAGTTCAGATTGCAGAATCTCCTTTGGTCCAGCTAAGGGGCTGCTCTGCGCATGCACAGCAGACATATTTTCCAGGTATCTACCATTAGTTTTCAAGATACCCACCAGCCCCGCTGGAGCTACTCTTCCAACACACTCTGCAGCAAGATGGATTGATTGTTCTAGATTAAATTTGGAAGAAAAGGAATCATTCTAAACTGGCCTTCAAATAGGAGGTTCTCCTCAGGACAGAACATATGGGCTTCATGTTTGTGTACATGCTTTTCTTTTATTTCCTTAGTGAGTCACTCTCTTCCCAGATTCGTTGCTGGTGTCTCCTGCTGTGGATGCCATTCATGTGGGCTCAGACTTCGGTTTAGGGACTGCTTTACATCCTTTCTGTGCAGTAAATATGAGAATTCCCCTTCCCTGTAGTGGCACTGTGAGGTCTGGACTAAACCGATTGGATTTAAGCCTGTCCGATGACACAGCTCTAAGAGGTTTTCACTGGTCAGTTCTAAAAAGCCTTCAGGAAAAGGCATTCAGCTTCTCTACATTCTGACACTGAAGGCACCTTCCTGCTGCTATAAAGGTCCTCAAAAAAGGAAGGTTCTAAAAAACCAGAAAGCTATAGACAACAGAAGTGTTGCACAGAGATTGCTGTGCTCTATTGTCTCCAAATGAATGAGCAGAAGGGAGATGAGTGAAGCTAGAAGGCATGAAATCTAAAATTGAAAACAGTCTCATGATATCCAGCTACAGTCGCTCCATTCCCCGCCATGTGTTACTGCAGGAGGGAATATTCAGCAGAAGCCCCCAAAACCAGCCAGGCTGAGCTTTGCATGGAAGAGGTGCAGTGGTGCTGCAGGAATTCCACAGGCAACAGCAACATTAAAAACTTTCTTATCTCTTCCTGAGCGCAGGAGTCCTCAGAAGCCCTTGGGTTGAGTGCGAGTGTTGGCTTGGGAGACACAGGAGTATGGGGGTAGACCTCCCAAGTGTGCCTCCAACTCAGTGGTTGAAACTTCTGAATGTGTCTTAAGTATCAGAAAACTCTGGCAAACATCCCCAGGGTGCCCAGGATTGCATCCAGGCAGATTTGGAATCTCTCCAGAGAAGGAGACTCCACAAACTCTCTGGGCAGCTCACCAGACCGCAAGCATGATGGGATTTGATGACGATGGTGAGGCTTATCACTCCTCGTGACCCTGTTCCACCTGATATGGTCAGGTTCAAAAACTAAGTGCTTGTATTGAATAGCTTTAATACATCTTGGATGACAAGAAAGACATGAGTGGATTCAAACAGATTTTTATGTTCCTAATAAAATGCCATCCATCATCAGGCCCCCTGTCCCATCCTTGACTTGTCTTCATATTGTACGAGGCTGGCCATCCACTTTCAGAAATGGTGGTGTGGGATTGCTCTCAGCTCCTGCACTAAGGACTCCCACAGCTCAGAAAACTTTGAATACCAAACTCAAGAAACCCATTTTTCATGCTTAATTTGTAATCCCAGGAGTGCCTCTTCAGAAAAGGCTGAGTGATTTAAGAGAAGTCAATATCGTAAGGGGTCATGCTGCTTTGTAGCATTCGGTTATTTTTATTACAGATCAATCAAATGACTTGAAAACTCACCCACTGAGCAGTGACCACACTGACAATTTTTTTCCTACTTGGACCCCTTGGGTTTGGTGACAAGCACATCACAGACCTGGTTTTGTGCAGGAGAAGAAGCCATGCACCAGACGGGCTCTGTGTGTTGCTTTTGCCTGGTCTCTGCTCCCACCTTGGCATCCCCATGACAGAAATATCCAACTATGAAAACGCAACCTATAAAAATGCAGTAATTTTGTTCTAGAAATGCCATTCAGCTCCTCTTAGGTCTACATCATGAGTGCTTCCTTCCTCTGGTCTACTCTATGGTCACTGCATCCCTGTGGGACCACATAAGCCATGATGCACTGTAGTCTGTGCGAAGGATCAGGGAAGATCCAGTCCCACCTGACAGCCCAGCTCTCCAGGAGAGGATGGACACACGGACAGCAGTGATGTGATGGGCTGCTGCTGTGGAATTTCCAGTTATTTGTCTGTGTTCACCTACTATACCCCAAAAAATGTAGTCAAACTGAAAATCTCAATGTAAAGATTTGGTAAACTTGATCACTTTTTTAATGCTGACAAGCATTTTTAATGCTGACAAGTCAACACTTTGAGTGAAGAAGAAGGGACTTTGCAGGATTCCTCATACCTTTTATCCCAGCAGGATCAGAGCCTTGCTCCTGGGTGGAGCAGGCTGTGAACTAACCCAGTTCAGGCTTAAGAACGTGTAAAACTCTCAACAGCTTCAGATCCATTCTTAGCTCTGGCAAAACAGTTCCCCATATGGTCTTGAATACATGCTTCAAATAAACCCCATGGACATGCTTCACCAAGCTGGGATGCCACCAGAAGCTGCTGGCAACAACCTGCAAGCTACGCAAATTCAGCCTTTATGGGCACTTTTTAAAGCCCAGCAGAAGCAAGTATTGCAAACAAAAGCTCGTCAAGAGTAGAACTGGGCAGCAAAAAATGACCCGCGTGGCAGGAGCTGGAGCTGTGGTGCCATTAACTGAGGTGAGTTTTGCTGGACTCTAGGGTGCCTTGCTTTGTTCTTCCTCAAAAGTGCCTGCTGAGTGCCCTGTGAAGAATAACAACTTGGTGTGATGAAAAACCAGAGCAAACATAGAATCACAGAATCATAGAATGGTTTGGGTTGGAAGGGACTTTAAAGATCATCTCGTTCCTACTCCCTGCCATGGCAGGGACACCTCCCACTAGACCAAGTTGCTCAAGGTCCCACCCAACCTGGCTTTGAACACCTCCAGTGACGGAGCACCCACAACACCCCTGGGCAACCTGTGCCAGTGTCTCACCACCCTCAGAGTGAAGAATTTCCTTCACATCCCCCATTTTCCTTCCACACCTCAATCAGTGAGTGCCCTGTGTAAGACCCAACCACTGAGCTGGCCCTGCAGGATTTCTGCTAGGCAGGTCTTCAAGAAAACATCTTCAGGAGGGAGAACTCTGGGTAAGACAGTGATTTTGGTGTGAACAGGACAAGGAAAAGGTAAAGTCCCGAAAATAGCACTGCAGAGCCCCAGCTGCGGGGGTATTGCTTCGCAGGGTGCTGGGTGTAAGAAGCGCTGAGGATGGGTTGGCTCTGCAAGGCTGAAGGAAGGACCATGGAGCACCGCTTGCGTGTGGCTGGGACAGCATCCACCAAGAGATGCTTTTAAAAGCCTCCATGACACCTCAACAGAACAAGACAAGCTCACTCACAGGTGTCATAGTCACAGAATTATGAAATCATAGAATGGTTTGGGTTGGAAGGGACTTTAAAGATCATCTCGTTCCAACCCCCCCTGCCATGGGCAGGGACACCTCCCACTAGACCAGATTGCTCAAACCTGGCCTTGAACACATCCAGGGATGGAGCATCCACAGCTTCCCTGGGCAACCTGTGCCAGGGTCTCAGTTGTTTTTGAGTTTCCAAGTGGTGCAAAATGGAGACTTAAAAAAAACTCAAGTGTAACATGAGAAGTACTTTTAAAGGAGTAGCTTAAAGAATCATTTTAAAAGAAGTGTTGCTGCCTTGATCTTACTCAGTTGGAGGGAATTTGCTCAGTGAAAGAAGCTGGTGAGAGCTCTACAGCCCTGGCAGCGTTCGCAAACGCCTCTTCAGTTCAAACAAAGCGAGCAGTGGCTCGGCTCTCTCTTTTTTTTTCAGTTATCACTATTTCTCCTGACTGTCTGGCAGCAGCAAGCCCCAGAAAAAACTATTCGTTGCCACCATTTTAACCGTTTCCACGTTGGCTGCCATTAAAGAGCTGTGGGTCTGCCTGGATTTTTAATGGACTTCAGAGCATGCTTGATACTGTGAAGACAGGTCAAATTTTTGACCTAAAGTACTAGTTCCTTTAAATATGGAAGCAAGATTTTACTCTGTAGGTGCAGCTTGGAGCACAGGAACGGGTCTCCATAAGTGGGATGGGATGGAGAGGCACCGCGGCCACCCACGCCTCTAATGGAAACCGATTTTAGTCCTGCAGAAAGCCAGAACAACATAATGGTCTCTGGCATTTCACCTTGATAATATCATGGTATTTATACCCTTTTAAATACATTTCATGACATAACGCTGCTTTGAACCTGTTTTTCACAGATTGGTGAGGGAGAATTATAACTTTTTATCGTTTCCTTCCACCTCCACAAGCTGCATATACACACTCAGGAGAGATGCAGTTTGCATCTCACCAGGTTGGAAGCACGGCCCAAGCATGGTGCAGAGCCCTCACTGAGATCACAAGGAGAAGAAAGTGGTGGGGAACATTCAGGTTTCTTGTCCTACTGTACCTCAGCCATCCCATATTGGAGCATCTTCTTCCTCCCACCAAGAATGAGCATGTTTGTGAAGGCATCCTCAGCGCTGCCTGCTGGGCACCATGTTCTTTACATTTTGAGTAAAAAGACAGCGGAATTGTGGCTTAAAATGAGAAGTTGTCATCCCATGAATAGTTTAGCTGCATCCTGGATGTCTGAAGCACTGTGCTCTACATTCTCCCTTGGTGGTTTGATCCGTGCAGAGCATATTCTGTATGTATTTGTTAGATGGGCTTCAATGTCATCGCTGATTGTGGGGATTAGCAGCCATGGGAAGCTTCTCACTGAGATGTCAGGGCAAGGCAGGTGGCTGAGGCACAGCCAGCAAAATGGAAAAAAAAGAAGAAACAAGGGCAGAAAGGTCATGGGAGAGGTTTTAAAAGGTGATGGACCCCATGGGTCTCATTCTTGGAATGAAAACTGTGGGGTAGAGAGCTCCATGGGGGAGCCTGTGTCTTGCCTGTGGGCCATGCATCCCACCAGCTCCCTTCACAGCCACGAGTCTGCCTGTGCTCAGTGGAGAGGGCTTCGCAGCAATCCCCCCATCCTCTTCCGAGAGCAGATCCCAGCACGGTGGCAGGAGCCACCTGTCCCTGCTCCAGCCCATCTGCTCCAGCCATGCCGGTGCCTTGCTGATGGTTGGGACGGTGTTGTGGGGACTGGTGTCTCCTCCACCTGCACTGAAGGAGGGAGAGGTTTGCCCCTGCCTCCTACAAACTGCTGGGCTCTGGCTGGATGCTGCCAGATGTGTTCCTGGCAGCAGCCGAGCATGGCAAAGCCTTCTGCCCATCCTCCCTGTCTGATGCCATCCCTGGCTCAGGCACAGGCCAGCTTCCAGCACACCCCAGGCAGTTCAGCATGGGTCCAAAGACATTCGTATCCACCACCTGCATGGTCAGGCACATGGTGTCCAGGCTGAACTTGGCCTCTCTGATACTGCACAGGCACTGGCTGCTCAACCTGCAGAAGATCTGAGCTCAAGCCTCAGCTCTGGAAATGTCACCAAACCACTGCATTTCTGTGCCTGAGTTCCCTTCTGCCAGGGTAAGAAAATACCCTCCTGTTTCCTTCACAGCATGAACATCTTCAGGCAGGGCTTGCAAAAAAGGGTGTCTGACCATGGTTGAGTGTCCAGGAACTGCTCCAATAACCTTGCTGCCAGCAAAGACATTTATCATGGATTTTTTTCAGCCTGCGGTAAAACCTGTGTTGTTTTTAACCCCCGTCTGAGGCATCTGCCACCCAGTGTCACCACAGGTTTGCTCCTGGGAGCTGACAGAACATGCCACATGTTGTCACGATGCTTTGCAAGAAGAATAAGCCATTCATTTAAGATATGCTCTGATGTCATGGTGACAAACAAGGTTAATAAACTCTGGGCTGATACAGGAGATACCTTCAAGCTGGCTGCAGAGCTGGCCTTTCCCAGGTCTCCAGAGCTCAGCTTGCCTGCGGTGATGCAGGGAGAAAGCTGCCTTGCACCCAGCACTGCTCCAGGGAGGGATGCTCCATCCCTGGAAGTGTTGAAGACCAGGTTAGATGGAGCCTTGAGCAACCTGGTCTAGTGGGAGGTGTCCCTGCCACGGCAGGGGAGGTTGGAACTAGATGATTTTTGAGGTCCCTTCCAACTCAAACCATTCTATGATTCTATGATTAGCACTGGTTGAGAAACTCCAGCAGTAACACAGGGGAGCCTGGGGATAGTTTTGAGTCATGGCATTTTGAACCTGAACAAGGGGAGAGGGGCGATGCTGGCGCATCTTCTGGGGCAGGGCAATACCCAAAGCCCAGGTAAGAAATGCTGCGGTGGAGGCTCTTGCTGAGGACCTGCAGCTGGGCCCAGCCTTCCCAGAGCAGCAGCTTCACCTGACAGGTGGAAAAGGGGAAAAGCAAATTCTCAGAGTCCCATCAAATGATCCAAATGGGGAAAAGGAGATGGAAAGGCTTTTCCAGTCAAAGCACAGTGTTTTCACCACTACAAGGCAGAGGTAAACAGCAAATTTCGTCATTGTGGCAGAGACCGTGGCCAGTCTGATGACCATGGGGCTGCCACCACTCCAGGCCTGACTGAATGCAGTTTGCAGTGAAGATGAGATCTGGGTGGGATCTCAGGAGATCATCAAGCCTCACAGAGATCTCCAACACTCCAAGCCCCATCACCTCCCCAGGAGCCCTGCTTGGGTGTCTCATGACCTGGGCAGGGGCTGCACTGGGGCAAGGGGAGATGTTGAGGAGAAACAGAATCTGAGATGCTCAAATGGAATCCAAGATGTTTATGGTTCACCAAAAAAACAGGAGAATAAACAACTCGCACACGCTGCACGCTCAGCAGCAGGTCCGAAAACGCTGCTACGTGTGTTAGCTCTTAGGTGGGCAAACAGAACGGGAAGCCACCAGCCATCCCACGCCAGCTGGGTTAGGACCAGGAGGGCTTCCAACAACCCCTTCCCTGCTGCCACTCATGCAGTGCCCGCTCTGAGCATCTGTGGGCACAGCCTGCGAAACCACTGCCTGGTGCCCTGAAGATGGTGCCTGCCAGCAAAGGGAAACCGAAGAAAGCTGAAGAAGGATGCTGGTGTGACCAGACCCTGTGTGCTTTCTCAGATGTTCTTCTCCAGCCCAGGTACATCAGAGCAAACAGTGGCTTCTCTCCGAGCCTTGCTCTGACAGCAGGTTGTGATGAGCAGAAGGTGGCACACAGGAGTGGACACAGTGCTAAGGAACTGGCTTCATCTGAAGGAAATATCGGGTTAGTCTCTGTGTTTGGTGGGAGTCCTACCTCTCCACCCATGTCCAGCCAGGAGCACTTGGATGGGCCTCGTGGGAGGAGAACATGGGCTGAGATGATTGTTTTGGACAATCTCTGGACAGCGAAAGGGCAGGAAGGGCTCATATCTTCAGGTCTGGGCAAACTTAGCAGCAGCTTTGGCCTTTGAATGCCACCAGCGCCTTCATTTCAAGGAGCCTCCCATTTCTCTGCAGTGTGTTTTATGCTACAAGATCGCCAACATCCTTCTGATGTTGTCCTTTATGTAAAAACCCTGAGGGAAGAAGGTATAAACCCAAGCCAAGGGCTGAAGCAAGCAGTGGCAAGAGGAGCTGAACCAGCCCATGAAGATGAGTGGTGGCCTCACCCTTTGCTTTACCCAGCAGTGCCCACTTGCACTCCCCCACCTCAGTGGTGAAACTTCTGAATGTGTCTTGAAGCACCAGAAATCTCTGATCCTCAGACGTCCAAGAGGTGACAGGGACCTCACCAAGGCCATGGGGACCTTCCTTGGGGCTGCTGGAGCATCGCTGAGTGCTGCAGCTCCATTTGTGGAGGGGGTCCCCAAATTAAAGATAACGTCCGTGTTTGGGTTATGGCCCTGGGAATGCGCTCAGGGTTCCCAGGAGAAGCCGTAGCTGGCTGGGATATCCCTGCAGCATGGAATCAGGGCTGGTGTGCCACACTATTTCTGAGACAGCAGGTCCTCCAAGCACACAGACGTCAGCAGAAACTGCGTTTATTTGGAAAAAACCTTCCTGTAAGAGCAAAAGATTCTGTAATTGTCCATTTGGGGCTTCCTAAAGCAAGGTTAGAGCAGCCCCCCTGGAGAGGAGAATGCTGGGTTAGGTGGTTGATTGGTCATTTCCATGTTTCCAGAAGTCTGCCCCCAAAGTGGACTCAGTGCCTGGTGTTCCTGCCCTGGGAAGCCAGAGCTTTCCACGCACAGCTAGGGAAAAAAAGCTGTTAAAATTCCCATTCGTGTCCCTGAAAAAAAAAAAAAAATCATTGTAAGGGGAGTAAATAAATTTGTTTATTAGCCATTAATTCAGTCCAGCTGTCTTGGAGTTACTCATGATCTTGCTGGTGGCTCTGGACTGGAGCCAGGTAGCTGCGCTTGGCCGTCCCCACACCTCCCTGTGCACGTGGGCTTGTTGATAAAGTGCAGGGAATGGTGCTGGGCACGGCTTCACCACCGTGGGTTTTGGCAGGGATGGATGTGCCGGCTTCTCTGCTCCTTGCTGGGGTAACCAGACCCTTGTCAGGCTGAGCTGGGAGCTGGGCAAGACCATGGCTCTTCTGGATCTCCGCTTCCAACTGGGAGAGCAGCTTCGCTTCTGGTACCTGGGAGTTCCCAGCGCCAGCTGACACCTGGAGAAGCAGCAAACAATAAATGGATTTTTAAATCTCAATGGGCTTGTTTAGGAAGCTGGAAGGTCTATTTTAGGGTGCCCAGGTACAGCACGGACATGGGCTGGAGTCGACTCTTCCTCTGGCCACAGGTGGTCCCTGGTATGTCTGCTCACCAGGAGCAGGGGACATGCACAGCCCTGGCCAATGGCACATGTGCAGAGCTCTGGTGCATGCCCCAGCCCAAGACCTTGCCTCACCAGGTCCTTCCTGGCCACACCAGCCACGCTGGCGGGAGTGGAGCGGGAGCCGGTCCCACTGCCCACAGGGAAGGCAAATGGGTGTTCCCTCTGCACCCACCCCAGTACCAAACTTCACATGAAGGCAGGGGATGTCCCATCCCAGGGGAACCCGCAGGCACCCATGCTGGGCTCAGCTCTGCTGCCAGCCACCTTGCTGGCAAGGAGAAGTTGTTGTGCCTTTGTTCCTCTAGCAGATGTGCTGGGGATCTGCGGCAGCCAGGCAAAACGGTCCCTCTCCAACTGCCCCTCTGATACCCACTGTCCCAGCGAGCACTGGAGACTGCGTGCTCTGGGGACATGAGCCCAGAGCCATGTCTAGCCCAGGTCGCTCCACCTCCAGCTTGTGGAGCTACAACCAGGACTCACGTGTCAGCTAAGAGAAGAAACGAATGTCAGATTTATTTTAAGGATGCATATTCTGAGTTTCTGCTTTGTAACTGTTCCCAATCTGGCAGCAACAGTTTTCAACCCTTCACGCTGATGCAACGAGCACTTTTCCTTGTAAGGCTGTTTCGCTAAACACCTGTTTAGCATGGAAAGGGGTTTTGGGTGGGTCTGGCAGAAACAGGGCAAGCCGCATCACAGAAGCTGAGCGCATTAATGGGGAGGAATTGTAATGGAGAAAGCCTGGGGAGGCTGTCACTGCAGGCAAGGTTAGTGTCCCTGGGGTATGGGAATATTCCCATTACACTGGAAGAGCAGCCTCTGATGGGGTGGCGTTGGTGCAATGGTCATGTAGTGTTGGGTTGATGGTTGGACTTGATGATTTTAGAAGTCTTTTCCAACCTTAATGATTCTAACGCAAGGCGCAGGTTATAGAGGCGTGACGTGGGGAAGCAGGAGCCTTGGCACAGCCTTTGGACCATCTTTCCTCCCTGGATAACACCTGCCAGGGGAGCGCAGGTCTCTGGCAGGGCACGCCAAGCAGCGCTGAGCAGGGGTGGCACGACCACACTGGGCATGGTGGAAGCAAAGCAGAAAAAACTGGTGTGCAGTTGAGCGCTACAGGTTTATTATGGTTTGGTTCTGTCTGCCTAGAAAAGGTAAAGAGTGTCTCAGCCCCAGAGTGCGTTAGGACAGCACCGTGCTGCCTGCCCAGGGACAGAGGGGTCCCGCTGGCCGTGCTGCAGCTGCGCACCGAAAGCTCCTGTGCTGACACCTCAGCCCCTGGGTTTGGGCAACACGGGATCTGAGGGAGCCACCTTCCCCCATGAATGGTGCCCAGGTGAGAAACGCAGCCTTCAGCTCTGCGGTGAGTGCCGGGGCAGAGGCACCTGGAGCGGAGGGTACTGCTGGGCCCCGCACCCCACGGCACAGCATCACGGTGTGCAGCGGGCTGCCCGGCTGGGATGTGTGGGTGGGATGCCCTCTGAAGCCTCTCCAGCTTGTCCAGGGAAGGGGACAGCAATGGCCAAGAAGGTCCCACACATCTCCAAAGCCGCCAGCAGGGACTTTGAGGCCAAGGGTGAGATGGTGGTGTGGTCTGCCAGCAAACAGAGCCATCGGCTCCAGCCTGCACGCTGCCCAAGGAAGAGCAACAGAGGGTGGTGCCAGCAAATTTCAGCTCCCTGCACGCGCTGGGAATGAGGACTGACCATGTGGGTCCTTCTATCTTCCTCCTTCCAGTTTCTTTGCTGAACAGGGTGTTACTTTCCTGGCCATCTATTCCCACAGCCAAAAAAATCACTCGGTGTTGTCTAAGGAGATGAACTTCTCTAGGACTTGCCCTTCGGGCAGTGCAGGCAGCAGCCGCAGTCCCGCAGGGGAACCCGGCGGAGTCTGTCCTTGTCAGTAAAACCCTTACAGGCAGCAGGAGGGATCTTTTGTGTGTGCATCTTACTACAGAAATCAAATTCTGTGAAGTTTGGCAAGGCTTTCCTCGGGCGTACCCGGACAACCCCTCCCTGCATCCCGGGCAGACAGGGGCTGCTTTGCAGTGCTGAGGAGAAGGGCTGAGCACTTTTAAAGTGAGCTAAATTTGGGCAGAATTAAGAGCAGGGCTGATGCCCCCGCCATGGTGATGAGCAAGGTGAGAGCAAAGGAATTTGCAGGCATCCACAAACCCGTTTGCTGAAATATTTTGTATCAAGAAGAACGAAATAAAAAATAAGAAGTAATAATAATAAAAAAACCCCTGAGCTGGCACCTCAAACTCTCAATAACTGAGTGCTGTGCTGAGCATCCCCCATGCTGCATGCCACCGAGCCCTCACGGCTGGAAACCTCTTACCCTAAGACAGGCTGAAACCGTGAACTTCAGACACACAAACAACTCGAAGCAACAACCAGGCTTCTGAAGAACAGCCCGGGCTCAATGCCTGCTGAACTCCTTACCCGCTGCGCAGGCAGGCTGGCGTCCCTCACACCACCATGTCTCCCACCAGCTCCTTGAAGTAAAGCTTTGCTCAGAGCTAGGGCTGAAAGCATCGCCAAACCTCCCCAAATCCACGGAGCCTGACTTTGCAGGATCGTGAGCCCAAGTCCCCGTATCCCAGTATCCTGGGCATGGTGGCTCCAGGTGATGCGTGTGGCAGCAAGCAGCACCTCCTGGGGCTTTTTTCTGGCTGTGGAGCACAATTTAATCACAGGGACAGAAGCAGTGTGGGCAGAGCTGCTGGGAGGGAGGGTGGCACAAGTGTGGCACACTTGGGAGGGTGTGGACCCCCAGCTCCCCACTCACTCAGCGTGAGCTTGGCTTTGCTCGCACCTGCCCCTGCTTGTGGCTTTTGGCCTCATTCACTCCCTTTTGCTGTGCGTGGACAGGCTCCAGCAGCCGGGAGCGTGGCTGCTCTCCGTAGCTTTTGGCACGGCTGCCCGTTGTGCAGGAGCCTGGAGAAGGGCTGGTTTTGGGAGGCCCCTCTGTGGGTGGGTTCAGCCTGGGGCAGGGAAGCAGCCCTGGCTGTGCCACAGGCTCCGCAGCTGGGCACAGAGTGGAGCTGCTGCTCCGAGAGCCTCTGGAGAGGGACCCCCGTGCCCACAGCTCACGCTTCTTTTTCAGAGTAAAGAGCTCAAAGCTAAATTCAAAGAATGGGAGCAGGCACCTGGTTTCCAAAAAAGTGGTAAAAATGTATTTGTCTCTTTTTAATGCAACTCCAGTTCCTTCTCCAGCCCCAGAACCACTTCCAGACTGCTGCAAGCTCACGGCACGAGCCCCTTCTCCCCTGGCATCCCAGGCAGACGGGGTCCTCCCCGCAAAGGGGACCTGTCCTCTGGGATGCCACCAGGCTGGCTCACCCACACGGTGACAGAAATACCTCAGTTTCCTCCTCCTCTTGTCACGCCACGCTGCAAACAGCAAACAACCAACAGTCACTGCCCCAGGGCTGTCCAGCCTGAGTCCCTCTGCTCCCCGCATCCCCCTGGCCAGTGCCAAGGTCTGTCACCCCAACCAAGCCTTGTCACCCGCGCTGTCCCCGGGGGTGCCAAGCCAGCCACGCTCCCACACCGGTGTTCACCTCCTCCCTCCCACCGAGCCTGCCCCAAATTTCTCCAGGTGCTCCTGGCACCAAGCGAGTTTCTTCAGAAACTCCTTTTATCCTGAGCCACAAGGGCCCACTCAGACGTGAAAAGAGGCCAGAAGTGATGCTGGTTTCTTCTGACGCCACGGGGCTATGTCAGCATGCCTGGCACAGAGCAGCGCAGCGGGCTCGCTGTGGCTGCCTGCTGGGGCGCAGGGCATGGCAGGGATGGGCAGCGGATCCGTGCTGCTCGGGCCACTCTCCAGGCTCTTTCCATCCCAGTCCTGGGCCGGTAGGTGGGACGCAGCCTCCCGCAAGGCTGGGGGCTGCCCCTACCCCATGGTGGGAGCGGGGACAGCTGAGCGCTGGCATGGAGAACGACGGCAGGCTGACCTCGGGCATCGTCTGGACCTCCTCAGGTGCAACAAATCCGGTGCTGTCACCCCTCCCGTGGGGTGCTGAGCAGAGGGGGGTGTGTGAGCATGGAGCTCAGGGTGGAGCTGAGCCTCTGCCCCAGCCCGGGTCATAGGGCTCCCTGCTCCAAGGCCACAGGCTCCTGGCGCTGCCTCTTCCGATGCCGCTCCCGCTTGGCCCTCCAGCACACGTAGGCAGCCACGAGCAGGCCCACCCCAAAGATCAAGGTGGCCACTGAGACCACCTTAGCGATGTCCATTTGTGGGCCATTGATGGTGAAGGTGATGCACATTGCTGCCACGCCGATGACCACGGAGACGATGCCAAAGGGGAAGATGCAGCGGTACCAGGATTTCTCAGTCCCGCCCGTGGCCAGGGCCAGCTTGTTGAGCGTGGCGGTGGAGTCCGTGGCTGTGGCCAGCGGCAGCCCTGCCTTTCCTCCCTGCAGGCAAGTGAGCGAGTTGGACTTGCAGCCCATCATGTTGGTGAGAAAACCCAGGAGCGACCAGCGCAAAGCGTGGCGGGGTTGGCTGCGGGTCACCGTCCCACCACAAGCTACTGCTGTGCTGGTACGGGAGGGAGGAGGCCAGATCCTACATGGCTGACTTTGTCCGGTGGCTCCAGAGTGCAGATGAGCGCAGATGAGCTGGGATCTCAGCGGCTGCTGCTCTCGATCCCAGCTTTGGCTCCCAGCTCTTTTGCTGCCAGACAGAGCTAGGATTGGAGAGAGGATGGTGATCTCATGGCGGTGGGAGGACCGCTGCCTGTTAACTCTTTGGTGCTCTGCGCAGGCAGCTGCCTGCAGCCCAGCTGGGATCGCTCTGTGCTTTCGCCGTTTGCATCTGTTTTCGCCAGCCAGTCCCCGGCCAGCCACCACCCTGGGCTCCCTCCAGCCCATCCAGGGCCACACTGCTGCAAATACCACTTCAGGCAGCAAAACCCCAAAGGAACAAGCAGCAGGAGTTCCAGCCCCTCCACAGAGCCCCTTCGCCTTCTCCTTGCTCATGCCAATGCCATGGCCTCCTTCCTTCTTTCTCCCTGTGTCACCCTCTGCCAGCTTTGCCCCCTGGCACAGGGCTTGGGGAACCCTCCCTGGGAGCCCACGGACTGGTGAAGCTGGTTGGACTAGAGAAGGCTCAAGGCTGAGACTCACTGCTGGGGACACAGGATGACCAGTCAACAGAACCTGGAAGGAAAGCGGCTGGAGCTGAGGTGAAGGAGGATTTGGGAGGATCACTGTCCAGGAAAGCCAGTGGCAGGGAAAGAGCCAGGAGGGCAGGATGCTGAGAGGCAGCTCAGCAGGGGAGGGGGCCGGCAGGGCTGCAGGAAGGACAGCTTGCCCAGGAGGGACAGGCAGCATGTGCTGGTGAGGCTTTGGGAGCCAGCACTGTATGTGCCAGGGCCCCTCAGGTCCAGCGCTGCCTGCTTCCTCTCCCTGCAGTGCCCAAATCTTAAATACCAAGGTTAACTATTTTTGAAGAGCAGCATTAAGCAGAGGCAGGTAGCAGTGGCTCCGCAGCCTGCTCTGGTGCAGGATCACATGCTTGCAGCAGCAGCAGCCACTGCAATGGCACCTGGCACCATGGTGCCCAGGGCTCCTGGGCAGGGAGAAGGAAGGGATAGAGATACCAACAGCCTGGAGGGGGTTGAGCACAAAATCCTCCCTGCTCAGCTCTGACCATCAGCAGAGACTTATTTCTGTAGGCAAAACCTTTTTCTGCCACTTTTCCTCTGAGTGAATCAGGGATACACCAGGATTGGAGCTGAAACAAACACTTCCCCTCTCCACTTGCTTCTCCCACACTGGTTTGTTGCTTTTAATTGGTTTTCCTGAAGGAGAGAGGAAAGGAATGAGCTATCGCAGCAAACGTAAGAGACCTGGAGCCTTTCCCAGGTCAGAGCTCCCCCAAGCTGATGGGGCCCAGCTGCGTTTCTGCATCAACTGAGAGGAAGCCAAAAATAAGGAAGAAAATCCACATTGTAGCAAGAACGGAGCTGTGTGAAAGGATGGCTCTGTGGGAAGGGGAGAAACTGGATAAGCAGAGGAGCTGACGGGACTGACTCAGGAAAGGGGAGGATTGGGAATAGGACATGTTATCCTCCTTCTTGTCTACACCATCCTCAGGGAATTATCCCACTCTGAGGAAGGGGGAGAATAAAGCTGGTCTGAATCAGCAGTTGTCCCTCTCCATGCTTGCTCTAGAAAGCTGCAGGAGACCTGCCAGCATGAAAAGGAAGGTGGCTGCGGCTCCAAAAGCCCTCGGGTCTCTCCTTGCCTCTCATTTCTTAAATAGCATCCATAAATAAAGATGAGAGGATGATAGAGTATCAGATGAATTCCCAAATTTCAGTATTGCCCAAGGCCACCAGCTGCAGGACACCAGGAACCGAGCACTGAGGCTCTGGCTATGCAGATAACACTGGGGAAATAACTACAGATAAGTCAGACACGCAGCACACGGTGCTCTGCAAACCGAGAGGTTTTGTAATTTATCCTCCTGATTTCTCGTTTGAAGGGAAGAGGAGCACCACAATCCTGTCCGTTGAGCAGCAAGGGCCAACCTCTGCCTTCCTAAGGCCAATACTTCCCATTACAAGCTGTCTTTGGTTCTGCGAAGCTTCTTCAGACTTGAAACTGTTCAGGCTTAAATCTGTGCTGAGGATTTACCCTAAGCTGAACACTTGAGGAAGACTTCAGCTGAAAGTTCAGCTGCTGCTGAGAGCAGGGTCCTGGAGAAAATACCTTGGTGACAAGCCTGGCACCGGGCCACTTTCTGAACTGCTTCTCAAGGAACAGGTGATGTGATGACACCCCTAAATACAGCTCTAGCCCCCCAAGAAGATGCTGCCCTACCTGGTCCTACCTGTGACAGCATCCCCATGCCTCCAGCATCCATTCACCGCGTTGAGAAGGACTCTTGGCTTCCATCAAAACACGACAATGTCAGTGGACTGACAACCGTGCAAGTGTTCAAGTGGTGCAGAAGAGCAGTAACTGGCCTTGAAAAAGCAGGTGACAAAAACAAGCTCCAACTGGTTAGAAAAACACAGTATTTTCATACATCTCAAGTTCTGATCCACAAAGACTTTGAACATCTGACTGATGCAATGCTGCTGTGGCAGCCCTGTGCAGCTCTTGCATCGGTACAGACGCTGCAACCGCTGCTGCGGTAACAGCTCCTTAAAATGATACAGGAGTTGAGCACGTGCACATACATTCGCAGGTGAGTACACACGCAAATATCAAACTCCCCCACACGTACAGCAAGACGTAGCTCCCCAGGGAGCGCTTCCAAAGCAGCAGCTCGCAGCACCGACTGCATGTCCAACCAAGGATGCTCCAAAACGCCAGAGGTGGTTTGAAATACATTTGTTCTTCTAAGCACAGAAAGAGCAGAGGGTGCAGCACTGAGTCACATTGGCTTTGCCCCCGCTTTAAAAGGGAAAGCAAAAAGCCTTTGCAGGACAAGGACAGCCTTGCCCAGGGCTCAGGCTGCGATGGGGGCGTCTCCAGGAAACTCCTCAAGCCCATGTGTAGAAAGGAGCTGGACAAACTTGCCCTTCTCCATTCAAAGAGGCCAAAATCAGGCAAATCTTGCTCTGATTTTGCAGCAGGTTTCTATAAAACTCGTAAGTGGGCTAAAGGAGAGAGGAATAAGCTTTAGGCTGGGCTGCATGGTATCAGCCCATCTTTTGCAGTCACCCCTCAGCAGGGCTGACAGGATCCTCTGCCTGGGTGCTCAGCTCCTTCCCTCCACACTCCACGCCTCAAGGGAAGGGTGTAATTTTCATAGCAGAAATAGAGACTCGCGTGCGGCCTCCTCCCTCTCCCCCCAGGAGGCGAGAAAAGCACAGCTGGGACTGGATGAGTCATGTCGCAGGAGCTGGGATGGATGACACCCCCCTACACCCCCACCCCAAGCGCTGTGTTGACCCATCCAGGTGATGGATGGGCAGTGGGAGCTCTCCCAGAGCTGGGCTGTGGTGCCCGTGGATCGGGGAGAGGCTCTGGAGCCTGGATCTCAGGACTGCAGCAAAGAGCTGTGGGAAGGAAAGAAAAACCTGGAAACAGAAACTTCTGTTTAAGAGGAAGAAAAAGAGCAAAGAGGGTTAATGGCTTAAGTGGGCAACGGAAAGCTTGTTTTGAGCAAGAAATCCAGGTTCCTAGGAGGGAAACTGAGTTGAAGTGAGAAAGGATGCGGACCCCAGCATCCCTCTGAAATAGAAGCATAGAACCATGGAATGTTAGGG
>VZZY01006292.1:6011-26788 GCA_013400335.1 Eurystomus gularis | reverse complement strand
TTCCCCTTCCCCTTCCCCTTCCCCTTCCCTTTCCCTTTTCCCTCTCCTTCTCCCTCTCTCTTTCCCTCTCCCTTTCCCTCTCCCTTTCCCTTTCTCTTTCTCTTTCCCTTTCCCTTTCCCTATGAACTTGTGACCAGGCAATTGTGGGCAACATATGTCCACAGAAATTATACAAAGGCCCACAAGAACCAGTCGTTAACTGCTGCTTCTGGGGCAAGCTGCCAGATCATTTTAAAAAATTGATTAAGACTCTGCTGCAGATGCTGCATTTCATTATTAACAACCTCGACAACTGTTCTTTCTCACACCTGGCTTTTTTCAGGAAAGTCACTTAGAAAGTGGATTTGGAACTAATCTAGCTGCTTTTGTAATGCATAGTCTGTCATGATTTTCTCAGTCAAATTTCAGTCTTGGAGGGGAAAGATAGGCTGTGTTGATATTTTGGGGGAATAACTATCAGTTGTAGAGGTGTTTTTAAAGTAAATACTTGAATTTGTTGAAAAAAATTGGATACTATTTGAAGAACAAACTTCAGACACAGGTTCAATGAAACTGATTTTGTGCAGATCCACTCTCTTTTCTCAGTGAAGTCCTGAAAATTCTACAAGTTAGCATAATCTCTGGGAATCTTAAGGACAAGGTAAGACTTAGAGATGGATGTCATTTAAACTCTAAGCCATCTTAAGCATAAACACCTGTGTTAATTTTAATTCAATTTATCTGAAAGTGGATAATTTTTTAATAATAAACTCAATAATAAATAAACTCAAACACAGTTACCAAAACAAAATATATTTTTTTGAAGGTAGCCTGAAATGAACTTATGCCATCAGGAAATTCCTATGTGAGCTTTTTTTCCCTTTGCAATATGTAGTGGAATATAAATGTTATTTCAGCAACCTAACAATCTCAGAGCATACTATTTGTGCCTACTTACTAAGTTTCATATTTGGAGATTTTTTTCATTGCATGAGATTATATTACTAGAAAAATAAGTCTTTTTGCTTTTTTACTCTTCTTCTTCTCTGCAGTTTTCATTTGCTCAGAAACACTGCAAGCACAACCCACATAAAAAACTCCCTGCCAATACTGGAAGTTAAAGTCCCTTTTTGCTGTTATGAAATCAAGTAGAAGTTCTACCAAACATAATTTCAGTATGTTCTATGCTGTTTTGGAAAGACCCCTTCTCAAGATAAAACATATAGTTGTATAATGGCAGGACACTGGATATTATTTAAATATTCTGACAGACTGTGATATGGGTTTGCAGGTCAAGGGAGGATATTCTCCCTCTCTACTTTTCTCTAGGGAGGTGACATCTGGAGTCTTGTGTCCAGTTCTGGGCTCCTCCGTTCAAGAGAGACAGCGAACTACTGGAGAGAGTTCAGCGAAGTCTACAAAGATTCTGAAGGTACTGGAGCATCTCTGCGCCAAGGAGAGGCTTAGAGCCCTGGGGCTGTTCAGCCTGGAGAAGACAAGACTGAGAGGGGATCTGATCAATGCTGATTGAGAGCCAAATTGGGGGTTCAAGAGGATAGAGCCTCTTTTCAGTGATTCGCAGTGATAGGACAAGAGGTAACGGGCACAAACTGGAACACAGGAAGTTCTGCCTAAACATCAGGAAAAACTTTCTTCTGAGGGTGAGAGAGCCCTGGAACAGGTTGCCTGGAGAGATTGTGGAGTCTCCTTCTCTGGAGACTTTCAAAACCCACCTAGACATGATCCTGTGTAACCTACCACAGGTTAACCTGCTCTGGTAGGGGAGTTGTACTATGTGATCTCCAGAGGCCCCTTCTAACCCCCCCTACTCTATGGTTCTGTGATTGAAAAACTGAAATGAAATAACTTTTAGGAAAGGTAATTTTTGTTTACCATCAAATATGAATGAAAGACTTTGATAAGAAATTCTCAAATGCATTATAACCCTTTGTTCAGTTTCCTGTGAAAATAACTTTTGAAAATAAATACTTTCTGAGGATGTCCTAAGGTTAAGGAAAACAAAAAATGGTCTTCCTTTATAATAGCTCTGATCTTAAGTAAATTCTGAAAACTATTTGTGAAATAAATGCCCTAACAACATGCTTCCTAAGAGTGTTATTTTTATGAGTGAACAATATAATGGAGAGATTGTTTCCTGATATGTGAGAGAAACTTACTCAGTTAACATAGCTGTTAACACATATGTTGATATAACTTTAAAAATATACTTCATTCACTGTAGCTTCTGATCTAGAAATTGTAATCCAGTATCCCAGTTCAGCTTTCAGTGATGCTAATGAAGGTTCTGTAGCTTACTGTATGGTTCAGACCGTATGTCATGATCCTGAGAAGACCACTGCCACTATTTGTCTAATAAATGGAGAACTCTGGAAGGATTTGCTTATGCCAGTTAAAAATGTCGCTAGAAAATCAAACCCTAATTAAGATAACTTTTTACTTCAGGTGTGTCTACAGTATATGCTGCAGGGATGGAGGATTTAATGCCAAATGAGGTAAATCAAGTAACACAAGCAGTTCTGCTATAGTAATGCAGATTTGCCTACAGTGTGCATGGTAAACACATCCTCATTTATGCACAGTCAGAAATCTTTATGACAGAAAATCTTTCATACTTATTTCTTCACTGTTCTGTCTACATTTTTCCTCTTAACATTTTTATTGACTTAATAATCAAGAATACTTTCTGTATGATATACTTCATAATGTTAAAGAGTCTGTTAACAGGATCAAACATCTTATTCCCTATTAAATCAACCTTACCTAAGCAAATTACTTTTTTTCAGTTAGTTACATTATTTAATTATTGCAGATCAATATTTCCAACACTTTTTCTTCTGTAGTCTTTATAGGAAACTTAAGTTTCTCTCTTGCTCTGTTTCTTCCCCCTATTCCCCTCTCTGTCTTCTTTGAGATAAATTTGATCAATGTTGATCCACTTCACTGGGCTTTGTTTTAGGATTGTAAAAGTTGTTCAGCTGATCGATTTTGAATTATTTAAAGCATTGGTCCTTTTAATTTTATGAATTTGCTCAGAAAATTGAATATATCTCTTTCTGCTTGTGGGAAGAACTTATAATGGCCTACAAAATATATGGGTTTTGGAAACAAAACTCAATCATCAAACATTGACTACTTGTCCTTCGGGACACATGATGTGTCGCATGGAGCTATACTTTGGGTAATTTGTCTGTTAGAAGTCACCCCATAAAGATTGGTACCAAAAGCTTCAGCAGTTTTCAAACAACTAAACAAATATTCTCACTGTAGTACTGGGTCTAGTGGTAATATCATACACATCAGAGATTTAAAAGAAAAAATGTAAACCAAACAGCAATGGGCAGAGCCTGAAATATCCCACGCTATGGAAGAAAATCTCCCCTGACCTCTCCCAGTCTTAACACAGACTTGGGCTTTGACTAAGGAAGTCAGGAAGCTCTGGTAATTTTATCCTAATCTGCATAACTGTTGATAATGTTCTTGAGTGTAATTATTTAACATTCTTAATTGAGATATAATGACTGAAAGATAGTAAACTTATTAATAATATTTGGAGGACTTTATTGTCCAGCAAGTATGTGTCTCCCTACAAAAGTTTCTCCAGGGAGGAAAATAAGCCTAAAATAATCCTAAACCAAACGTACTCTACTTGTTAAGAAAATATAATAAATAATTAGCAACTTACTATGTTGAAATCACTAAATCAGAGTGGTTTTTATCTAAGAGGAAATATTCTTTCTTCTTCTGTTCTCAGAATATACTAATGTTCACCAAAAAAAGGTTAGATACAAGTAATATACAAATACATATTTTATACAAATTTTTATGTACAAATTTGTGAGTGTGTGTGCCCACATGTCTGTGTGTGCGTGCATATATAGGATAATTGCTTACCAAAACAGAAATACAAAAAGATGTGAAAAAATGTAAGGTTACTGACAGAAAAAGGCAATAGGTTACATTAATTTTTTTATCAATTTTGCAGTGTTGTTAGCAATAAAATGACTTAGAAAAAACATAGATTGTTATTTTATACTTCACTGTCCCCAGTACATCCATAACTTAATAAGCCTGCAGTGTTAGATACTAACATTCCCCTTTTTAGCCATGGGAGAGACATAGTCACTTGCAGAACACACTCATCTAAATCACCTAATCTACTTCAGGTTAGATGAGGTTTTAGATTAAGGATGGGATGAATTGCTCCCTTTTCTCACTGTCTACAGTAAAGGAAATCCTCATGGCCAGCTCATCAGCTGAATTTCAGCAAAATTCACAAGACAGTGTTGATCTTTCAGGTGTTTTCAGATTATTAGCTGTTAAATATGTGATGAGAGCTGAAATTAAGTATCTATCTAAGACAGAGAATAGGAAGGTTTTAAAGCTGCAGTAATCCATGTTAGTGCTCTTACTCTTAGGAGATATGACTGATGGGCAAGGTCACTTTATACTCAAGACAGAGAATAAGGTTATCATGCTATCTGTGAGTCCCAGTGTACAGAATTTTAAGTTAAAGCATCACTCATTTTGTTTGCTTTTGAATGTCATTCTTCAACCTACAACAGACCCAGAAAACCCTAGAATTAAATAGAGGATGGGAGCTTACTGTTATACACCTACAGCCAAAACAAACATGAATAAATATATGGCAGAAAAGCTCATTAAAACCAGTTTAAAACCAGAGATGTAATATTGTGTCTGCCTCAGAAAAACCCTAAACTTTTTCTACTAAAAGCTGGACAAGCCCTTTGTATTCCTGACTTGGTGTTGTTTTCCTTTGAAGAAGCACTTACAGGCTACTATCAGAGACCAGATACTTGGTTACCTGCGATGAGCTATTTTTATAATTCATCCTTAGCTTTATTCTTTATATTTTACGTGACACAGTAAGGCTGTTCTTATACAACATTTCCTCATTTCTTATTGATAAATCAAAGTAGATCCATGCTAATTCCTGCTAATCCATTTCCAGGGCACCCGTGTCTGTGTTACAGAGTGGTTCTCCTCATTGGCAAAGTCCCTGAGTGTTCACAGTTGCGATATTCATCTCAGTAATGCATGCCAAAGGCACTTTGTAAGGAAAATTTTCCGTTCATTCTTTTTTAGAATCTGTTTTAGCAATCTCAGGCGAAGGACTATTCATTCAAAGCCTGTCATTGGCAGGAAGATTTTGTTATTCACTTTTGTCCTGGTTTGAGGTACAGAACTCATTCTATTCAGTGGTTTTACTTTTCAGCTCAGTTTCTTCTAACTAACTGCACTTTCTGAAGTTGATGACAGATTTTTTCAGCCAGTCTCTGCTTCTAGCAGGGATTGTACTCCATGTTTAGAGTTACTGCCAAGGATTGGTGTGTGCAGAAAGGCTCTTGCTTATCCTTGCTCCTGTGCAGACCAGGGTCACTGCTCAATCTTGTGCCCCATGTTGGGGGTGCAGAAAGTGAAAGGCTGCACCTGTGGGGAGGAGTGGCCAGGACAGGGGACCCTGAACTGACCAACAAGGGATTCCATCCCATGTACAACATATTCAATATAAAGCTGAGGGGTCACGAGGGTCAAGCTCTTCTTCAATGTCCATTGTCTGAGGAGGAGTCTACCCGTTCTGCCTTTGATTTCAATCCGTGTGTTCCTGAATCCAATTCCAGAATCCAGCTCCTGAATCCAGTTCCCTTCTGCTGATGAGTTCAGTCTGGGACTTCCCCAGTGCCTGCTGCACAGCACCAGTGGTGACAGCGATGTAATTGCCATCGGGGGTATTGGGTTCAGTATTGGTTTTGTATATAGCTTTATTTTTATTATTTTCATTAAAGCTGTTTTAGTTTTGTTTTCCAACCCATAAGTCTCTCTCCCTTATTCCCCTTCTCTTCCCCTTTGGGAGAGGGGTTAATAGAGAGCATCTGTCATTTGTCGAGCGGCCAGCCCAATCTTAACCCTTGACAAATTTATGGGGCTTTGATGGGATCAAGCCCTGTGCAATATTCTATAAAACAAACATGATCCAGTTCTGCAGTCGCTAGGGATCAAGGGAATTTATGAGTTCCCCAGATATGTCCAGTATTTAAAAAAAAATCAGACCCAAAATATTCTCCCAGGCTGTAACTTTGGGATATACTCTCTGACAGAAAAGCAACATTCTGAAATGGTAGTAGTCAGCAGATATTTAATACATCTACCTTTGAAATCTT
Organism: Eurystomus gularis; assembly: GCA_013400335.1. Taxonomy (NCBI): domain Eukaryota; kingdom Metazoa; phylum Chordata; class Aves; order Coraciiformes; family Coraciidae; genus Eurystomus; species Eurystomus gularis. The sequence goes on along the minus strand of VZZY01006292.1, from coordinate 20,609 downwards.
TGGACAGAATCCTGAAACAAAAAAACCTATCACTTTAACTTTATATGTTTACCAAAATTTGTATCTGAAGAAGAAATCCAAACAAAAAAGGCAAAATGAGACAAACAAAAAAAAGCACCAGAAAAAAAAAACCATCTTAGTGAAGGAAAGCAAAGCTGAATGCTGAAAGATTTTAAATAAGCCATTACATCATTACTAAATTCTTGCTGCTTTTCTAATTAATCAAACAATCAAAACTTTGAAGATAAAATCTAGAAAATCTGTCTTAAGTTCCTGTTCTTTGGGCTCATCTGCAAGTCTGAGATTCTTTTGTTTCTAAGATGGAATTAATGACCCTAGCACGTTTCACATCTTAGGTTTGGTTGGTTGTTTTAGAGTTTAAAACCTGAACTTCAGAGATATTTTACGTATTGTCAGAGCAACATTTGCTAAACTTAACATCTATCACAGTTACTTGAAAGTGTTTTGCATTAATATTTCTTTCTATTGATGTCTTTGCTGAATTATAACCATTTGGCTTTAGGACTTTTCTTTTTTTTTTTTTTTTTTTTTTTTTTTTTCCAGGATATTCTTCCATGAGAAATAGCCTATTTTAAATGAATGCATGATGGCTTCTAATGAAATTAAAAATTAAGTTCCTAATGTGCTTCAGGCGTGATTATCCCACCCTCAGAAATCCTCCTTCTGTTCTCGGCTCACTTATATAAATATCAGAATGATAACTTTTCCTCTAGTCATTTAAAAGCAGAAAGAAGATTTCACAAGTAGGGCATGCACTGATGAGTCTCAGGTCAGCAAAAATTAGTCTTTGTGCATCTCTTTTTGCCCACAATCCTAGCGACATCTTGACCAGTCAAGACCAATCTGCTTTGAATCTTCTTTTGTTTTGTATCACCTGCCTCTCTTTCTCTTCTGCATGTCTATTACCCACCTCTTAGGTTGACTATTCCTATTCCTTCCTCCCAGGTGACTCAGTCCTAACAGTAACCAGCATTGAACCATACTGCAGTAACTGTCTCTCTTCTACACTGTTCTTCCATCTTCTGATATTTTGCGGTTCGAGGATTTTGTTTTGTTTGGGGTTTTTTTTAGCTCCTCTCAACCCTTTTGCCTTCCTCTGTCTCATATTGGTTGGGTTTAGCAGGAGAATATTGAAAGCAAGAGTGGACAAGCTCACTGCTCTGATTTCTGCTGTGAGTAGCAGCTGCTGAGAAAGTCTTGCTATGTTATCTCATCCAGATCTGTGGCACAGGCACTGTAGGTAAAATCTCACAAAGCATGTGTGCTGAGACTTGCCGCTAAATTTGTTTCTGTTGTACAGATAGTGGAGAAAATGTGGAGACATCGTCTGTTTCAGATTAAGCGTCAATTCCTGCTGCTCGCTCCACAAGCACAGTCAGAACACAGGGGTTCAGATCTTTTCCATTAATTACTAAAAGCACACACCCTTTATGTATGACAGCTACAATCATTCAAAATGGTCAGACGTGAAAGTTTTTCCACACAGGTATAGCCCTGTTGCCTACATCAACCACCTTGCCCAATTTCTATGTTCTAACCCAAATAATGAGGTTTCTTGGTTCCAGATGACTTAAGAAACTTGTACTGGGGACAAAGCCATATTTTCTCCCTAAACTTATTCTTTGAAATTATGGTTACTTTTTGGACAAAATCTTGAAATAAGGAAATACTTATCTTGAGATGTCCTAATATGGAAAATTTCCAAGTGATTACAACTATGCAGACAGCAAGAAACGATGCTTAACAATATATACTAACGGAAAATGTGTTAATTGAGCCATAGGTCCATGGATTACAAGGTATCTTTATTGGCACTATGTGCTAGTCTCCTGGTAATATTATGCTAGTGAGAAATGTATATTCAGATGAAATTTTGTGTTCTGTATTTCAGTGGTTTAAATATTTAGAATATATACTCTTTGCTATTTCTGGTATGAAACTTTTAGTCAGGCTTTGAAGTGCTGGGGCCTGAGTTGTGGGCCCCAAGTTGGACTTGACCTGTGAATGAGTCACAGTCTAGCAGAATGTTTTGTTTTCCCCACTTGCTTCATATTCCAGAGGCAGAACCTGGCCCACCGGTGTCTCTGTGTCTCTGCCCTCACCCAGGTGGTCGTGGTTGAGGTGGTGGGGGAGGCCAGGGCTATTATAACCAGGAGCTGATCAATTGGAGGAGCTTCCTGTTGGCTGTGACTTCTGTTGGGGTTGGTTGCATCTTGCTGAGCTCTCTCAGTGGTGTCCTTCCATATGAAGGGCCACTGATGGAGCCATCTCTGACCATTGTGTCCAGCAGGTGATGCTGGCACCACAGTGGGCAGTGGAGGAGCTGGGCCCACAGGAACCTATGGCAGGACTGTCTGAAAGAAGACTTTCGAAGGGGTGTTGCTGGGTTCAGTGTCGGCCTGTGTGATCAAGCAACTGATGGCAGCATAAAATGATGATGGCTGAACCAGCACAACAGGCTTCAAATTATTCTTCAGGATGCTAACATTCTGGAGAGTAAGAAAATGACCAGCTTCAGGTGTGCAGTTATTGAAAAGGCAAGACAAAATATTTTAAGTTTTTAATCATAACTAATTACGTAACTTTGTGCATGAATCTATATCTATTTTGAGATACTATCCCAAGAATCAAAATCTTAATAAATTTCTTTAGTGCTTATTAATCTTAAAGAAAATAAAAATCTTTGATTTATCTGAGTCGTAACTGTTTTTTGCTTTAGCATGAGGCATACAGTGATAACTCAGCTTAATTTTTTAAAAGAATGATACGCATTGGATGAATCTCGTACTGGATTTTATAGGTAAAACTACTGTTTTCTATGATTTAAAGTAAATAATCTGAAGTGTCCTTTATTTTCTCTTGTACTATTTCTGTAAAAATATGATTTCAAAAGCACTCTGCTGATATGCATAAGGATACAAGAAAGCAAAAAGGCTGAAAGAGTATGTAATCAGAATTCAGTACTTACACAATGATGTCTTCCTTTGTTAAGTACTTCAAACTCTGCAGATAAAATTGTAGACTAGATGGTGATGTTGTTTTGATATTATTTTTCTTTTGTTATTAGTGTTTAAAGCACAATATATTCCTCCACTACAGATAGTTTATGTCCCACATGCCATTCTAAATAGTACTACTGAAAAGTTTTTTCTTTTTTTTCCTGAAAATATAAAAATGTCTTGGTCATATTCTTAGTAGCAACATTCATTTCTATCATAGTCTTACCAAGAGAACCACCTGAGGGATCTAAATGCATTATTCGCATGTACGTATTAAAAAGGTGCTCAGTCCAGAAAATAAAAGCTTTCAGTTTGCTGTATATAATTAATGTGCGGTGGGATTTTCATAGTGATTCGGCTTCTGTATAAGCACTTGCTGCTTAAGTGAATGATAAACTTTCCACTGACTTCAGAATTCAGCTTACTTGGAGCACTCTTGAAAACTCCATTTCATACACACTGAATAATACAAGAGATCATATCCTGTGATCCATTGCCTAAGCCTAGCTCCTGCTGCCTATAATAGAAACTTTGTTTCTTTAAGGAGTTTCACAAAGCACTATATGAAAGAAGAGGGAGGAAGGTCAAGTTTAGAAGGAGAAGCAAATTACAAAAAAACCCCAAACCCTCACTTGAAAATCTTAGGCATTTCTCATGTTGTTCAACATAGCAATTTTATAGAGAAACTCTTTGGGCTACTTTCTTTTTTTTTTCTCTTTTATTTTTCTTTTCCCACATTGTGTAATACAATAAAGACATTTGCCACATCCTTAAATGTATAAAGCTAAACATTATTCACAATAATTACTTCAGAAAATTTCTACTCACAAAAGCCTTATTGCCGTGAAAGGCCTGATGCAGGAGGAGGCCCTTCTTCTATACCCTGTACAGCACTTGTTCGTAGCTGTCTAGGTAAGAGAGGATAGACATTAATCTTCTTGCAGGTGTGAGGTGTCCTAGGTAGGTGATTTCTTTTGCTGGAGTCAGAACCTCCTGAAACCAGACTTTTGAGCGTAGAAGTCCTTCAACGAAGGTGTACCATTCAGCAGAAAGCCAGAGCATCTTGTGGCTAAGCAGTCAAATATGCCTTGCCCTCTATTTCTTATAGGAAGCATTTGCATTTCTTTAAAAGACCTTCTTTTCTTCTGATACATTTCAAAATTTATTACTTCACTGAGCACCAAATGGGAACTGAACTCTTGTGCTAAACATTTCTTAATTTCAAAAACTGAGTGGACTCTGCCTTGAAGAACTTCCTGATGACCTAGGAAATTTTGACAACGTTATCATAAAGCACACTGAAATATTCCCCAAAAATCAGATTTATAGTACCACTACAGCACAGGAGTGTATCCTCTATGTAGCAGGGTCCTTAAACATGGAAGACTGTCACAGATGTTCTCATATGTCATTTCCTTCCATAATAATTATAAGGGCTACGGACAGGTGAAAAATGAAACATGGATGACAGTGGTTCCTTTCTGCTTTAAAGTAAATCCCTAGGGCTGTTAGTAAGTAATTCAAGATGGAGAAGTGAGGGAAGAACAGACCAGCTACATTATTTTGGGGTAGCATCCTTATCCTACATTGACAGCCCAGGTGCTGTCACCATTTTGTATTGCTGCTTATTGCTCTTTTCAAATGGCACTTGAGTGTCTGACCTCTTCTCATATTTCCTTAAGAAATCAAAATCCATCCTGTGAGATAGTATCGCCATCAGAACATTTTAGGCTTGGTAGATTATTTCTGTGATTTGTACTACGAAGCCTGTAATGAATCAAATGAAGCTCTGTCTCCCAGAACTCATGGAGGGCTGCATCTCACTGTGTAATTAGTACGAGCATGGCGTACCTCTGGGGAGTGGGTCAGCGCTGTGTGGTGTGCTGGGGAGGCAGCAGGATGGGACGTCAGTGTTTAGCCATAGCTGCATGCTGAAAGATGCAAGAATCCACTTTTTTTTAACAGGGTTGGGATAAATGAGTCAACGCAATGCCACTGTGCTCTCTTGGAGCTCAGTATGTAACATGCAATCTTTGTCATCAATATAAATTGTGTACACTAGCAAACTGAGCTCTTTTGGTGCTACGCTGCTGCTTTAGATGGTTTTGGAGAAAGAGATGGATGTTAATTTGACAGCCCTTGTATCTCTGTCTTCGTTAGAGATTTCAAAATGCTTTTTGTCAGGGGACGACTGATTAAGTAGTAGCACTGTGAATGTTCTACAGAGCTAAGAAAAAATTGATTGGAATGACCCAAACATTCATGTCTTCATGCAGGTCAAGCCTTTGTTGAAGATTTCCATATTTTGATTAAATTTTTCCCATTAATTTTTATTTTCATAAATCTCTGCACTTTGTGATTCTCTGTGTAGATCCCCAGGCAGAGGTGTTATTCACATAAAAAACCCTCAGCCTTGTAATACATCTGAACTGAAATAAAAACCTAACTAGATAAGGGCCAATAATACTGCTTCTGAAAGCTCTTCTGTAAGCCTTATTCTGTTTGATACTACATGTGCCACTGTGCCCAAAACTGAACCTCCTGTGGTTCTGAAGCAGATTTCTTGTTTGTTTTTGCTGGAAGGATATCAGAATAATGAATTGAAGTGCTGGGGCCTGGGTTGTGGGCCCCAAGTTGGAGTTGACCTGTGAATGAGTTGACCTGTGAATGACCTGAGAATGTTTTGTTTTCCCCACGGGCTTCATGTTCCAGAGGCAGAACCTGGCCCATCTGTGTCTCTATGTCTCCACCCTCACCCACGTCATCGTGGCTGGGGTAATGGGTGAGGCCGGGATTATATCAACAAGGAGATGATCAGTTGGAGGAGCTTCCTGTTGGCTGTGACTTCTGTTGGGGTTGGTTGCATCTTGCTGAGCTCTGTTCCCTGTGAAGGGCCACTGATGGAGCCATCTCTTTCTGTTGTGTCCAGCAGGTGATGCTGGCACCACAGTGGGCAGTGGAGGAGCTGGGCCCACAGGAACCTATGGCAGGACTGTCTGAAAGAAGACTTGTGAGGGGATGTTGCTGAGTTCAGTGTTGGCCTGTGTGATCAGGCAACTGATGGCAGCATAAAACAATGATGGCTGAACCAGCACAACCTTAATTTAGGTACATACTGTGGACAGTCTCAGGATTTCCTATTTAAACTTGTTCAATTTACTACACTGTTACCAAGATTCTTTGAATTTTCTTTCACTTATTATGTGGAAGTCTAATTTTGTTCACAGTATCTGAGCAAGTTGTTTTTGCAGCTTCTCCTGAAACCAGCAGGATCACATACCTTTCTTTGAGGGTGGTTTTGGCTCTTTAAAAACAATATCTACCTCTTCTGGTATTGTGGAAAATAAAAGCATTTTAGCCATTAATAAAACATAAGTAATGTAATAAGGAAGCCAGTTATAAGGAATGTTGACTAATGGATAAAGAAAATGCCTTCCAAATTTTACCCTCACATTTATTTTAATAACACAGCAATTATTATTTTTTTTCAGAAATATTTTCAATAAATAGCTCAACAGTAATGACACCACTTCATTGCAAATATTTTCTAATAAAATCTAGGGAATGTTTATGTTTACTAGTTTTGCAAATTAACATAAACCACTGAACTAACAACTGGTAAGAGTTTCACTGAATTAAGAAATTTTTAATCTACCATAAATAAATAGCTATTGATTAAGATTTGTGAATATAGCATGCAAAGACTGCCTTTTCCCATAAAATGATTAAAATGTATTCACAGAAGTAGTAAGTAAGACATTCTGGAGGCCTGTTTAGTTATTTCCCTCAATTATTTTTGGAATTGACAGTAATGAAAATGGATGATAGTAATAAAATGGGTATTCTCACCTTAGAAAGCTTTTATCTCATGGAAAATAGTTCACAGAAAAATAACCTCAGAAACAGGATTTTATAAAGATTGACCAGTATGTAAATATAGAAGTTAGGTACCAGGCATAATACTGGAAGAATAAACTGTTGCTTATGTATGGCAAGAGACAGATCTTACCTCTTTGGGGTGAGTAGCTATCTGTATTGTCGTGTCCTCCAAAGGGTGCTTATGAATTATTTTGAGGTTGGAAAGGAAGCAGAAGGAGTGGAAATCTGTCATTAAACAGGGTCTTCACAACCCATGTAAAGTAAAGCTTGTGTCTAGCTTGGCGTTTTGGTGGGTAAGGTGGGCTTGGGAGCTTGTCTTGTGTCCACAGGTAGTAGCAGGTTCCCAGTTTGACGGTAACACATTCTTGTTTTCCCCAGCTATGTCTGCAAATCTGTGATAACTATTATTAAGGCCCACAATTAAAGGAATTTAAAGTCATGCCAGAGAAAAAATACATGGTATCCAACACATATCTGAAGTTCAGTGTATTATGACATGCTATTTACCATACAAACATATACAGATTTGTACACCTAATGAGTGAAATGGGGAAGAACTGCTGGGAGAAAAATGATTTTCAGTCTCTAGTAGTGCAGTATTATATGATCAATGTCAAAGCAATAATCTGTCTGAAAGAGCAGTGGGCCCTGGGAGTGTGAGAGTATAAGCTTTTGTAGACCAACATCTGCTTTCTACTGGATAAGACCCTAAGCTTCTTATTTTGGCTAATGTTTTTGTGTTTAATCTGTTTTGCTAAGGAGCTCTAATATAAATGTTAATATTTTATACAGATCAGACTATAATGCTTCTTGCAAGTAGCTGGAAAGCCCAGGAGAATGTCTGAAATGAAGTTTCTGGAATTTTCTGAACAAGACAGAAGGCCACCTTGGAAGAAATTTTTCACCAATATTGAAAATTTGTAAGAATTTTCCCATGCACAGTCTATGTGTTATAATGGATTAACACATTAATCTCTTACCTCATAAATCTTGGAGGTTTTATAATCTGGGTTAATGAACATCTGAAATGAGTTCAGTGAACTTGATATCTTTCTAGTGCAGAATAATGCAAAGTTCATAACCACAACATGATCCTACATTACTCCTGACAAGTAAAAAATAATATATATCTCTAGCTAATAAAAATACATTTGAAGAATACAGTGTACCAAGGAACTTGGGAAAGAAAAGCATGAATAATTTTGTCCAATTTAAAGATGCTATTTTCTGTGTTCTTGGGTTTCTGGTATGGGAATACTAATGGATGCTTTTACTTTAAATGGTACATTTAATTTGAAGGAGAAGGGAATTCTTTTGCATTTTTTTTTTAATCTTGATGCAAAATACAAGTTCTAGTAGTCATATTGTTGGAATCATGGCCAGTGATTGTTTTAGCACAAAATTACAAGCGATACCTGCACTTTTGGACTGAAAAGGCAAAGTGTGCACACTACCACTAGTGAAGATATTAAAAATGGTAGGAAAATATAGACAAGAAAAAGGAGAAATAGGCTTTGGAGTAATTAAAGTTTAAAGAAGAATGATAACCAGAAGCTGTTTCTGTATTACATTTGGACCTAAAAGTTGATGGGTCTCTGAGAACTATTTTGATAAAAGTTCTTAGTTTGTTTTGGGTTTTGTTTTTTGGTGGGTTTTTTGTTGTTGTTTTTGTTTTTAATATAAATACAATCCACTGCCAACAATGGCATTCCAGATCACTTCTACTGAAACATTTGAATAAAAGGAAGGCAGGATTTTGGCATTAAAACTTATGATATTTAAGCATCTGATTTTGCAAAGGAAGATGGTACCGGCAGGAGTCTCTGGGGTAAAATACTTTTTTAGATATGCAGAAAATAGAACAACACAATTAATTTAGTATCAATACCACTCAAAGAGGTATTGTGTATTGCTTGTATCAGAACAGTATGTAGACAGTCTATTTCTTTTTCAAATTAGTTTTAGTCCTGTGCAGATTGACTCCATTGTAGTAGGTGCAACAGATTGTTAGTTATGTTTCTTCCGAAGTTTATGCCCTGGTAATATTCTTTACTAATACATGAAGAAACAGTATTGAAACCGAATTTAAAAAATCTCAGAAATGAATGACAGTAATCTCAACTAATTTCACTGGGCATTACAGCAGTCTGTAAAGTTTTAGTCTGGCTGTCTGCTACTGCACATGTACAAAGCCAATGTAAAAATGCAGAACTGGAACTCAGCGGGTGTGACAGTGTCCATGCACACAGATTTGCACTCATGTGGTGCCTGCAGGTGTAGAGATCTGGACAGAAGGAATGTACTATCATAATCCATTTCAACACTGAGAAGCAATGAGAAGACTTGGACAGCACTACTTTAGTTTCAAAAACCTGCTAGGTTTTTTTGGAAGTGCAGATAGCTTTAAAGTTTTGATTGAAAATAAAGTATCCAGGGAAAGAATCTGACACTTTCATGATGAAATACACACTGTTTTTTGCATAACTGAACTATCTCATTGAACATCAGAAGTGTCTTCTGGCCTCAGATTTCCATTTGGCTAATGACTCCTTCAGCACAGAGTATGACTAAAGCTGTCATTGCAGCAACCGTAGTAATACATCAATAAACAATGTTTCCCTGTTTTTGCTAGCATTACCAAGTGAAATGAAAAGATCAGTAGACTAACCAGCTGCTATTGATGGAATAAATATTCACAAAATATATACAGCTGGAAAAAGTAGGAATGTTCTTTAAGGGCACTTACTTTCTTGTACTTCTTGAAAGAAGAGCTTAGACTTAATAAATACATTTGTGCAGAGTTTGTGATTCTCAAAGATCAAAAGGATATAGCTTTTTGGTGAACATAGTATGATTTGCATATGTGATCACAATATTTTAATCTGTGGAAGGCAGCACGTTACTCTCTCAGATCTTCACAAATAATGAATCTCAAGCTGGACAGTGTAGAAGTGTACTTATCTATACCAGGTGAGATCTTGTCCAGACTATCTTTCAGCTCTATAAAAGCTAGTTAAAAGTTAAGATTAAGTTTTTTTGAGCACAATTCCAAGGACATTTTCACTTAGGATTCAAACCCTAAACATGTAATATACTCTCTATAATTTTCTCTAAATTACATACTATTAAAACTGGCATGAATGAATTGTTAATTTTTTGGATGTTCTAACACATGGGAAACCTCAATTACTTAGAAGTGATTACATCCTTCATCGACAGATTCAGTTTCCAGTAGGTGAGGTACTCACACTTCAGTTTTATTTGATCATTAAAAAATATTTAATTAATTTTTGTTTCTGTAACTTTTTACGTTGCATTTTCCAGAACTAAGGACTATGACTAGCAAACGAAAAAGTGTATTTTTAATGAACATAATTCACAAAGATATTTTCTGTGTAGCAGATTGATGTATATAACCAAGAAAATGTACAAATGCAGCCTTAAACCTACAAGCCCCTAAGTCTCTCAAAGTTACAAGCACACACTCTTTCTTCAGTTTCCAAATACAAGACATTTTTATAATTTCAGAAAATTTACTAAATACACACACTTATTTTTTCATACCCTGGTCCTTACTGTCAGCAGGGATGTGCTCACCCTCTCAGTCCATTGTAATATGTCATTTCAGTTACTTGCCTGGGGGCTCACCCCATGTCATTGGCCTGTTTTGTGTGTTCCCAGGAATCCACTCGCAAGCTCTTAAAAAGGGATGATGTTGGATTTAGGAGTCTGAATAAAGTAGGGCAGAGATTTCTGCTATGTAGGTAGAACAGCTGGAAACATGAGGGAAAAAAAAAAAAGATTTACCTGATCTTACAAGCAGAAGCTGCATTCAAATAAAACATAGGCAAAGAATACCAGTGATTGACTATATTATATATTAATGAAATATGTGGGAATTTGAACATGAAATTTTGTCTTTTTTCAAAGGGATAAAGGGAAAATTGTGAAAGTCTTTCTCATGTTAGGAAGCATAAGAACAGCTTGTAACCAACAGAGTGCTTTTCTAATAACCTTTTCATTTCCCATACATTTCTTTTCTGTCTCATTTTGCTGTTCTGTCTTTTTGGGGGGATATTCACAGTAATAATTTCCTTGTGGTTTTGCAGACATGCACAACTCTAATTAAAAAACCTTAGAGAACTGTGACATATTACCGGTCTCTCTGTCTCCATGGTAAGCCATATGTTGGCTGTTGTGTCTGAGGAGGTAAAGAAACAGAATTAACTTCAAGTTTAGAGAGTGACCATGCTTCCCTTAAATTATAAAAGTTATGATACTTTTTTTTACAACTTTTGAGTTTCACTCGGCTTCTGTTACGTTAATGAATGAACTACATTGCATAAGTCCCTCCCTATGCACACACATACGTTTGGGTTTTGAATTGTGTTTTAAACAGGAAATACATTTTTTAAAATTACTTTATTTAATGTTTAATGAAATATTATGTTTTTTAAAAGGTCCTTTGATGCTACATTTTGGGTAGTAGAAAATGTTTACAGCATAGCAAGGGAGAAGAGCTTGTGACTATAGGATATTTGTTCTTCAGAAATTAATGTGGTCAAATGGAAAGTTTTGCTCTCATCTGCAGCATTGATCAGGTCTTTCATGACTGTAACCTTAATTTATTTGCAATTTAGTTTCTCCATTTTGTTATATAGAGAAGAATACTTGCCTTTCACTAGGAAAGAAATACAAAATTTTTAGCTGGAAGTTTAAATCATGAATACGAAACATGAAACCCATGTCACATATCATATCCTACTTGCAAGGCTCATCAGTATTCTTAACAAGGTTATCTCACTTATTTTTTGAANTTATTTTTTGAAAAAAGGTTTTAATAACTCAACCATTTCTTTGGGATCATGCATCGTACTTTTTTAGTATACTTCTTCTATGAGTGTCTTCTAAAAAGTTTTATACATGTGTGTTTGATAACAATGATGTTATTTCATGTCTAGGTACTCCTTGACCTTTGTCCTGTTAGCGGAATAATTCAGCCTTCTCAGGTATTTTTCACACAGATATGGTGACTCCTTATTTGTTGGCATATTTTGAGCAAACACAGAGAAGCTCATTTTTAGTGTTGGAGAAAACTGGATACACTACTTACTCTTATTTGTGATTTGGCAAACTAGTGCCACCATTTGCACCTTGCTTATTAGCAACATAGTTGTTGGTGACTTGCCACAGCTACGTTTAATATACAATTACTATTAATTTCTGGGCTGCTACTTATATGAAGGCTTACAGTCTTGAAGAATATTAATGAATAGTATTTCTGATATTTCTAGAACTTCAGCTCTTTTTAGAGATTATTGATACTGGGATAAAAGTAGGTTTACTCAGTTAGACAAAGATTCCAGTGCTTCATTTTAAAATGACACTGGTTTGATATTGTTTCAGTTCAAACATGATTTGTCTTCCCTTTCAATCTTCTTTAAAAAAGGTTTAACTATTATTCTATTCTAGAAAATAGATGTACAAACCCTAGCACTGTTCCACATCCATCAGCTATGCTTTTTGACAATAAATATTTTAGAACTATATTTTAAGAAGCAGATTATATGACACTTGCTCTCTATAATATCTTATTTGCTGTGAAGTCCATTATTATTATAGAGGAGTTAAACTATCCCTTTCAATCAATAAGCATAACAAAATCTGACCCTTCATTTCTGGTACAAATAAAATCACGATACACCTTATCAGTTCTCCTTGAAGTTAATTTGAGTTTTAGGCCATAAGGAAGGGAAAAAAATAAATAAAAAAAAAAAAAAGAAAGGAAGAAAAAGAAAAAAGCACTGGGCTGAAGAAAGCTAATTTCTTTCAGACTTTCTGCATGGAAGATTTGATAGCAAGTACTGTAGCTTAAAAGTCTGAGTAAATGCAAATTAAGAAGAAACTGGGACATCTTGGTATAAAAGTATATTATGTAGTTCCAAGAGGTCCAGTGGCACTTGTGTTGTGTTTAATCAAGTAGAACAAAGTAGATATTAGATCCTGGTAGACTATTTTGCTTAGCATTCTACATGTTGTATTTAAATCTCAGTGGCCTGAATGCTAATTAATAGAACAAATTAATCTTTTTGACCCAAAGGAAATTTACAAGCATGTTCTTCTTACACTTACAAGGGTATTTGTGTAGGCTTTAAATGGCACCATTGCAAAGACTGAATAAGAAACATGTGGCAGTCCCAAATCAAAATTAGTAGGAATCAGGTTTTAATCAGTGAGACTATTTAGAACATAATTGTTAGAGTAGAGCAACACTGCCATTCAACCTAGTGTCAAAACAGTCTGACATCTTGGAGGAGATTATTTTCTCAGAAGGAAACCATTTTTTTCCCATTGAAGTTTGTAAATCAATACTGTTCCTTAAAAGTATCCAGAGGTTTTGTTAAAGGAGAACAAGGAAAGTAAGATTACAGTGAATGCCAAATAGAAAAGGGGATTTACATGTGAAGAAAATGAAAGTGTATTCCATTTGTTGAGGTACAAACTCAAAAAGCAAGGACACCGTGGGTGAGAATTAGAGCTGATCATGGGGGGAAAAAAAAGCATTCCCAGACCAGTTAGTGGGAAAAGTTCCAAAAAGAGTGCTTTTAGCTGCTCTGCATTAGGCTGGTGGGGAACAACAAGGAACTCTGTAGAGTGGAAAAGAAACATATTTTTACTGACAGAGGCCTTTGAAATAATATTTTTGCATGGGAAAAAAAGTTTGGGTAATCTTATAAGTAATTAAGAAATCTCTGAGAGCATGAAAAAAGCTTTCCCAAATAAATGTTTACCTCATAAATCCACTGATTTTGGATTTGAAGCCCTGCTCTCTAAAGGCATAGCCTTGCCCACTTTGCTTTTGTAAAATTTCACAATATAATGGGAAATGTCATGTTTACCTTCAGTGTTTTTCCTCGCTTGTCATGACTACATGTGTACTCATTGCTTCTCAGGAAGTGCTGGTCAGGTCATTTTTGTTAGTTTGATCATTTCAGAAATAACAGCAAAATGCTTGAGACCACTGCCAGCAAGTAAAAACCTCTGTGAGCCTGTACTGGGGTGAGTGAACCCTTCACTCAGAGACAGACGGGCAAAGTAAGCACAGGGAAGCAAATAAGAGATGGAGCAGCCTCTGCATTCAGATCTGCCATTGTACGTTAGCATCTTCATGCCTTTACTGCTGTCAGCTCTTATAAATTAAATTACATATATGCAGTTATAAATTTTAGAATCGTAGAATCATAGAATCATTATGGTTGGAAAGGACCACCAGGATCATCAAGTCCAGTCTTCATTGTAACATCTCTCTAGCCACTAGAACATAGCCTCAAGTGCTACATCAACTTGCTTTTTAAACACCTTCAGGGATGGTAACTCCACCACCTCTCTAGGCAGTCTGTTCCAGTGCCCAATCACTCTCTCAGTAAAGAATTTCTTCCTAATATCTAATCTAAACCTCACCTGATGCAACTTGAGGCCATTTCCTCTCCTATCATTAGTAATTTGGGAGAAGAGACCAACACCAGCCTCACTACAACCTCCCTCTAGGTACTTGTAGAGAGCAATAAGGTCTCCTCTCAGTCTCCACTTCTCTGGATTAAATAACCACAGTTCTCTCAGCCACTCTTCATAAGGCATGTTTTCCAGACCTCTCATCAGCCTTGTTGCCCTTCTCTGGACCTGTTCCAGCACCTCAGTG
>VZZY01006269.1:17809-72658 GCA_013400335.1 Eurystomus gularis | reverse complement strand
GACTGACTTTTTTAGTATAGTTTTATAAGCTGACATATAGGGCTGCAATAACACAGCTTTAAAGTATTTGGATGTACTTATTATTTTCCTGACAAATGTTAACCAAGCATGCGTATAAAATGTGGTGAGTACATGATCGTTAGGTGGGGAAGTACTAATCTAAATTAATTTTCACTTGAATACTAGATTCCTCATTGGAACTCGAGGTAAAATCGTGATTCTGTTTTTCATTCCTCTTGACTGAAAATCACTTTTGTCTTGACAAGTAAATTGGACTGTTATTGAATATAGTGAAGCCTAACAGTTCATAGCTGATGAGCACTTATCTTGTCTCCAGCAGTGTTACTTGAGCAATATTTGCACTAGAAACCAGTTGCTGTTAAAAGCTTGTACCATAGCGATGTTTTTACACTAGTTAAAGCTACAGTACAGAGGCAGTTATAATTGTGAAACAGTTTGCTTTGTTGAGGGAACTAGTGCAAGGCAAGGTACATTAGCAAATTTAGTGTTCAACTCCAAGTTTGGCTACTAGGAAAAAGGTTGTTCTCTTAATAAAAATACCATTTCTTTTTCATATGATTTCAGCAAAAGGCTGCAAATAATTACATGTAATGACCAAAATGTGCCAGGATATACCAAGGTGTTAGGCTGTCTCCTTACATTTGTATATACAGGGCAGAGAGAGGGCATATGGACATAGTATGAATAGAAATAGGACATCTGTTTCAGTACCAGTTGCACACGCAGCTACTTCCTCATATTGCTCAGAATCTCCCTTGCGGCTGTGACCTGGAACAAACTAAGTAGGAAAATAAGTGCTGAAAAAGGAAGGCCTGTGAAGAAATAACCTGTCAGGTGATGGTGTATCTGCCACGTGCAGCTAGTTTGTAAGCGGGAGATCTCTGCTGACCACAACTGTGCTGCTGGGTTGAGGGGAGGGAGGAGTACCCTATGCAGCGTATGGGTATTCAGGTTGTACATGGTGGTGTATATCTAAGGGGTGACAGATGACACTGGAACATTCTTCTGTAATTGCAGTCTGGGGAGACCGCTCTTCATGTTGCATCTCGGTATGGGCATGTGGATGTGGTGCAGTTTCTCTGTAGCACTGGATGCAATCCAAACTTTCAAGACAAGGTGAGTCATAGACACTGTCTATTTTCCTTCAACAAATAAGGCTTTAGTGTGAGTGGTCAGATCTCTTTGTCTTGCCTTGCAGCCTCTGTATGTTTGCATTTGAGGAAAAAAAAGAGGGTTCTGAAGGTTTCAGTATCTCTTAATAGATGAAGATTGCAAAAAAACAGTGTGCATGATCCAGCTACTGCTATAAAATACAGGCTCTCTTGAAAAGGGAAGCTTAAGGATGGAGAAACTCAACATCATGAAAGTATCCATGGTAGTGTATGTTCTGTGAATTCAGCTAAAACTTTTTATTAGTTTTTGCCTTGATTTCAGCTTGATTTTAGCTGTCGTGGGACTTTTCTGAAGTGTCAAGCACTCATTTTTGAAAATGAGAGGAGGGCTCGGGAGGGCTTCTTTAAGAGCTCTGAACTCTTATGAGAGAACTAGAAAAAAAAGGCTTAATAGAAAAAAAAAAAAACAACATTCATTTGTAATTTAGCTGTGTGTGGGAGTTCCACAAGCCTCCCCAGGTACTGCATCCTCTAGGACTATCTTTACATTGTTTAAGCAGCAGCACACCAAGGGACCACAGGACGTGCTGTTTGGCTATTTCTTTTTCCTCAGGTTTTTACAGAAACCTTGATTATAGTCCAAGTCCTCTACTATTACCAACGTTGATTGTCTCCTCATTGATATTTACCAGGTACAGAAAGGATATCCCATTCCTTAGAATTTGATAGAATTACATTTTCAGTGTTTTTTTTAATCCTTCCTGCTTTTCACTGGGCTACTTTTAATTGTGTGGTTTTGTAAAACATTTGAGTTTCTTAGTAGTGTGACTGTTATGAAGTACAAGGAGATTGAAGGTGAGTATTTTGAAGCTTCGTAGGTTCAGTCAAGAAGCAAATTCAGCCACAACTGAACTCAAAATACCTACAAACACTTGTCATGGTGTGCATTTAAAGGACTTGGGTTTCTAAGTACCCGTCACTGTCTGCACTCCTAAATCATTAGGATGTGCTTTTTGAACATGGTAAGCAGAGTGATCTGCCTCAGACTGAAGTCTAGTGGGATTTGCATCTCCTTGGTGAGCAATCTGTTTTAAACGCTGGATTAATCCCTTGGCATACAGGTTGTGGTAGTTGCTTAGGAATGAGGATCAGTTTTCAAGTAAGACAACCAAGGTAGTTAGCTTCATGAGCTTGGAAACATCTAAACTAAGATTGCTGCATGCAAGATGTTGCAATTAGATAGTTTTATGGTGAGAAATACGGGCTCACGGAATCCAGGTAATTATTAAAATCTAGTGTGCTACCATAATCAGTTGGTATGTCAGCAGGAGTTATTCTTATTTTGAGAATGTTAGCATTAGAAATTACAACATCTCTTTGTGGGGCTTACATAGTAAACTGTTTTATCTTTCGTGTCATCTTGCTCTCTTTCTCAGTTAAGCTGGGAATTGTTCCTTCTGGCATTTGGTTCAGCTCTGTTGTTTTTGGGGTTTTTTTTTTATTTATTTGTTTTCCATGTTGATAGGAAGAAGAAACCCCACTGCATTGTGCTGCTTGGCATGGCTACTACTCTGTCGCCAAAGCACTCTGTGAAGCCGGTTGCAACGTGAACATTAAAAACAAAGAAGGGGAGACCCCGCTCCTGACAGCATCTGCTAGGGGTTACCATGATATTGTGGAATGCTTGGCAGAACATGGGGCTGACCTTCATGCAACAGACAAGGTTAGTTTGAGTTGCTTTTGGACAGGAATTACATACAGAGATCACAGGTGTCACAGAGCTGAATCTCTGAATTGCTTCATTTGAATGCTACAAGCCAGCATTTTTTCCATAAAACTGCAATAGTCTTTAAAGTTGCCCACTGATTGGGTTTTTGCTGATTCATTATCAACTTATCAATTATCACCTTATGAGTAACACTCCGAAAAAATGGCAGGGATATTGGGTTCTGTAATTGACAACAAACTATTAACTTAGGGGAAAAGGATGGATTTATTTGATTCCTATGGGCTGGATAAATCACATCTATTTCTAATAAGTTAAATTCTGCCTATTTAAAAATATAACTCTGTTTGATTCAGAATCAGGTTTTGCCTTTCATTGTACAAATAAATTTTGCATTTCGTGGCTTGTGAATTTGGTATGCTTGTCCTTTTAGCTACCTTTATTGCTGATAGTTACTAAAGCAATTCAGAAAAATGCTTTTCCTTCTAAAATAATTAATTTTTTTTTTCCGGTCACATTGTCTTTTTAAGTTGTTCCACAGAGAACGAAAGCCCTGTCTCTAAAGTTACCGATCACTAAGCAGATTGCATGACTTTCGCATCAGTTCTGTCAGTAAACACTGGAGTGGTTTACAATATTCAGTTGTTGTTACAGTTGGTCACTCCCCCGCTTCCTAGGGAAGCTGACAGTAAGAGTATGCATTTGCATTAGAAATTTGCTTTAATCCTGTAGCTGTTTTGTCCTGACAGGTACTGTGCATCTTCCTGCCTCCACCCTCAAAAGTAAAAATCATTGTGATTCTTGAGGCAAGGAGATGCACCCAGTTACATGAAATTATTGTGATTCCACAAAATGCTTTAATTTTTAGCTTTATTAAATCTCACAAGCTGTCTTGTGATTTCAGGATGGTCATATAGCCCTACACCTTGCTGTGAGAAGATGTCAAATAGAAGTAGTTAAAACTCTCATCAGTCAAGGATGTTTTGTAGATTTCCAAGACAGACATGGCAACACTCCCCTGCATGTGGCCTGCAAAGATGGCAATGTTCCTATTGTGATGGCACTCTGTGGAGCAAGCTGTAATTTGGATGTCAGTAATAAGGTACGAGTACTGAACTACTTTGTTTAATAGCTTGCCTATAGTGTTAGTTGACCTTTTCCAGTCCTCTGATATGAAAAATGTTTTTATCTCTTAAAAGTGTCCAAAAGCAAAGCATTAAGTGACTCACCTCACAAATTTACCTAAGTTTGTTTCAACTGAATAGATGATTGAAGATCCATGAAGAAAGACACCAAGTGAATTATCAGTGTATTTTGCCACCTAACTCTAATGTTCTTTCCTAGCTGTATAGCTTTGCTTTCTGCATATTACATCTAGGTGCTGAAGAACAGATTACATGCATTGCGGCTCGCCTTGGTTTGATGTGATTTAATAACAGTAATTTATGTACGCAATTGAAGACTGGTAAATTTTAATGAAAAATCTTTGCATTCTTCCATATTACATTAAAAGGCCTGCACTATCACTTAACAAGGGGTTTAACTCAACTGCAGATTCTATTTCCAGTTAGCCAATATGACACTAATTTTTATAAGTTTTTTTCTGCACTGAGTTGATTTATTAAAATAGATCCTAATCAAACATTTATCTTAGAATACAATGGCTTTAATTTATCTATTAAATGAATTTGTCACTGGCAGGGTATAGGAAATCACAGAATTAAAATGTGAAACGGAAAATTCTTTTCAAAAGTGGAAGTCAGCATTCTGAGTGAGGTGCTTTTTGGGAACTTTATTGTGGGTCGTTGTTTCACAAACACATAACAATTGCAGAAAAATTTGGTAAACATTATAAACCTGAAAGTACTGATCCCAGTACATATCAGTGGATTACTAACAGCTAAAAATGCAAACTGTCCATAATTGCTGTAAGACCTCTCCAAAAAGAAATAGCATGTTCCATAAACTTTTAATCAAAGTTTAATAGCCTATCCCTAAATTTTGGGATACTTGGACCTTGTTTGCTTCTTTTCCTGTGTTAATGCTGCAGTATATGGGATAACCGAATGCAATGATGTACAGGTTTAACATTCTGGCTTTCCTCCTAGGAGTCTTTAAGAGAAAAGTAAGCTGTTTCAGGAAACTTCCCTTTGGTTAGTTTGAATAGGTTGAGGTCAGCCATGGGACTCTGCTAACAGACTTTGGGGCTTAGGGCTTGATACTTAGCTCTGAATATCGTTCTCTGGCCTATTTAAATTTGATATATGCTAGAAAGCTTAAAAGTTACTCTTAGGAATCTTTATGTTGCTCTCTGCAATTTGTTTGATTCAGATGTTGCAGCTTCTTTGTTTTTCTGGTAAGGTACATATTCTGGCAATAGCATTTTGCATTTATTACCAAAGCGCTGACCTTCTCTGTATTAGCCAGCTAAAGAAAGTTGTGAGGCTTTTGGCTTTGAGGGTTGTCCAGTGCAGTCACTTTTGGTTTCAATAATTAAAATCATCAGCTGCCAAGTGAAAAAAAAAATAAAACCAACCTTAAAATAATGAGCTTCTCAGTCCTGCCTCTGAGCTTAAACATGATTGACTAGGCAATTAAATCCAGATCCACAGCTGAGAGCACATTCTAGGGAAGGTGAGTTAATGCAGCACAAGTGTAGATTAGCATCTCTTCTCCTAATGGAAAATGCTGAGCTGGGATCAGTGGCCTGGCTGCAAGCACACTTTGGAAAAAAATAATCAGCCTGCCAATGCTCAGTGTGGGTGGGATCATGGCTACAGAAGCTGTGATTATAGTTTGTATCCTGTTATTCTTTTAGGAGTCATGTATACTAGAATGATTTTTAGAGTGCTCTTTATTTGAAAGGTTAAGTTTAATTCTTATCAAGCAGTGAATCTTTACGTTTACTGGTCCTCTTCAGCAGCAAGGCCTGTAATAGGAGGGCATTAACATAATGACCATTTATCCTTGGTCCTCACAACTGGCATTGTCTCACAAGTACATAATACTGATTGAAGGACCAATTGAAGGCACTGTTTCTTTCATCCAAAGATCATGTGTCATAGACATTTATTTAGAGTCACTGAATCACAGAGTCATTTAGGTTGGAAAAGACCTTTAAGATCATCAGGTCCAACCATAAACCTAACACTGCCAAGTGTTACCACTGAACCATGTCCCTAACAGCCACATTTTATTTTAAATACCACCAGGGATGGTGACACCACCACCTCCCTGGGCACTGTTCCAGTGCTTGACAACCCTTATGATGAAGAAACTCTTCCTAATATCCAGTCTGAACCTCATCTGGCAAAACTTAAGGCACTTCCTCTCATCCTATTGCTTGTTACCTGGGAGAACGGACTGACCCCCACTGTGCTACAACCTCCTTTCAGGTAGTTGTAGGGAGTGAGAAGGTCTCCCCTCAGCCTCTTCTCCAGGCGAAACAGCCCAGGTTTTCTCAGCCACTCCTCATAAGACTTGTCTAGACCCTTCACCACCTTTGTTGCCCTTCTTTGGACATGCTCGATCCCCTCAATGTCCTTCTTGTAGTGAGGGGCCCACAACTGAACCCAGTATTCAAGGTGCAGCCTCACCAGTGCCAAGTACAGGGGGACGCTCACTGCCCTAGTCCTGCTGGCCATACTATTTCTGATACAAGCCAGGGTGCTATTTGAGTTTAGGCGTAGGTTTTTGAGAAGCTGGGTGTCTTTTCAGTTTCCAGTTGTCAGGAAGCTAGCTTTGCTTTCAAATTCTCTTCCATTAGTAGTTTTGTGAGTTTGTTTCTGAATGTAGGGTTAAAACAGAGAGAACAGTATTGAAAGCATGAAAATATGTGAAGTAATAGTAAGAGGAGGTACAAGCAGAGAATATATGGTAGCGATATTTACAACAGTAGCTCTGAACATGGAAAGTCCAGAAGTGGATGCCATGAGGACCTGTTGTCAGTGAAGAGATTCACAAGGAAAAGCAAAAATTGGGGAAGCAGTACTTACAGCACATTATCTCTGTCACTGAAAGCACAAATTTCTTTAAGCTCACTTCTCGCATTCATCCCTTTTATTCCTTTGAGTAGAAGGGGGAGACTGCAGATACGTAATCTTCAGTAATACTTGGATTGAAACAGAATCCAGGGCTTTAACGTTTAAGGATTTAGCGTTGTTTAACTGGTTCATATTTGGTTAAGCAAAATGCAATTAAATTCACTAGGAATTAGAACGACATTGTCAAATATAGCCAGAAAACTGTAAAGGAGTCCTTCATAGTTGTGGGGGGATTTAGCTATAAAATTGTTTCCTGTTTTTTAAGTAATAAATCTAGCCATTGTTTTTAATTGAGCTTTAAGCAGTTGTGCTTAAGCTTGTAATTAAAAGTACTTTGCTGCATGTCAGTATGTATAATTGTACAATATGTTTTACTATTAGTCATAACATGTAGAGCGAAGTTCTTCAAGTGATGTAATGACACTTTTTTTCCCAATATTAGTATGGAAGAACACCTTTACATCTGGCGGCAAACAATGGCATTCTTGATGTTGTCCGGTTCCTGTGTCTTACTGGTGCCAACGTAGAAGCTTTAACCTCTGTAAGTATTGAGGGATACTGTTACGATTCTTACTACTTTTATGTGTGATAGTAAGAAACTAATTCATCTTAGAGAGGGGTAGAAAATGGTCTGCTATAATTATATTTTGAAATTTAAAAAAAAAAAGGCTGTTTTATGTCCACAGCTTGAGAAGCATTCTCTGTTGTCCACTTCTTCCCTTTTTACAACTGAATTTGAAACTGATTATGATACAGAACAGCCATCACCTTTTCTACACGTAAGAATTTCCTCATCTAAGAAATATCTGTAGCATTGTGGTTTTTGTAAGCACAGTGGGCCACTGTCATTAATATATACATCGTTTCACAGTATATACAGTGAAATGTACAGTACAAACATACTGTATATATCTTAAATATTTTTCTTGCTTTCAGGAGATTAAAAGTTTTATTTTCATGGTGGGAGATGTGTGGGTGCATGGATGAGTGAACTATCTTGCAAATATCCTTGTAAAACAAGTAATTTATGTCAGATCAGTCAGCACCATTGGTTCCAATTAGCATCACTGAAGGTATTTTTCATTCTCACCAAGGTGAGAAATGTCCTTCTAGTTGACATATCCACAGTAGGAATGAAATGTCCTTCATTATGCACACCTCATATGTACATGATACATTATAGGCATCATACGCACCATCACCTGTGTTCTGAACAAACTAACCATGTTTTATTTTCAGACACATTGGATATGTTTGTGTTACTACTCACCCTAACCAATGCATTCTGCTCAAAAGTAACTATTACTCTGTATATTGAAATCATGTTGTGATTAGATTTAATTGAGTCTGTGTTTTTCAAAGTTCTTTTCCTAAAGTATACCTAAGACGGCTGAAATGGAGGGAAAAAGGAGGAAACTTCTGTTTCACTTGCTCTACCCATTTTATAGAAAATACAATTGTTTCCATTGTTTTCCTGTACATTTAGCACTGTGGTTTTTTCCTCTTGAGCATGTATCTCATGGCAGGAGAATGCCGGTAAACTTAGAATTGTGGCTTAAACAGGTTTAGCATCTAAAAATGACTTTTTGGTAACTACTAGGTGGTAGATTGTCATGTCCCCTGTTAATAATAATGAAGTATGTATGGAGTGGACTTTGTGGGATGTTTCACTGATTTTCCTTTGTCACCTGCTTTTATCCCTTCCCCTCCCCTGCTTTTGTTCTTTTTTTTCTTTTCATTTTTCTTTTCCTTTTTTTTTATGTCACATTATTTATCTGTAATTTCACTACTACATACTATAGAGACGAGATATAACAAAAAGGTGATGGGAGATTTCTTGAGCTGTGTCACTTCGCTTTATGTCATGACAGTTATGTGAATGTAATTGCCTGTGTGTACCCTGTCCTTCCAAGATAAAAGTACTTTTTATCTCTTTAGATTGGTTTCAAGGAGATAACAAAGTACCAAGTTTTAAATTATCAGATTACGTACATTTGTATGATGATGCTGGCAAATGGCCAGTTACACTCAGGGTCAGCTCTTGCAGGCATGCATAGTTGTCTGACTTGCAACAAAGAAGCCAGTCAGCAACTGGGATGAAATACTACCACCTGGTGTGAAATATGTTTTCCCGGATCCTGTAACCAAGCTTTCCTTAAGCATTGCTATTTTAGTGTGTAGATACCCTGTACTTTTCAAGAAGGCTTGAACAGGAAAATAACTTACTGAAACCTGTTTACAGTACATTGAGCTTCCAGATCCAAGTCTAAATTTTCAACAGACATGTGAACTGAACTGCTAGCATCTGCCAGTGTGAACATTGCATTCAATATAAACAAAGCATTCAAAATGCTTTTGGGAGGTAAATTTGACCTTTCTGTTGTACTTGATGCTTGTTGCCAATGGTCTTGCAACACTCTTCACCTACTCCACAGGCCTTTTTGCCTGCCTTGTTTCCTCTGAGCTCTGATGACCACTGACTTAAAAAAATACACTTGTCAGGCGATGCCCTTGCTAAGGCATTTCTCCATAACAGAAGGTGAGCTAGGAGCCAAGAGTAAACAACAAGGCAAGCAGGGACAGTGCCCTCATCAACAAGGGCCCAGTTCC
Organism: Eurystomus gularis; assembly: GCA_013400335.1. NCBI lineage: Eukaryota > Metazoa > Chordata > Aves > Coraciiformes > Coraciidae > Eurystomus > Eurystomus gularis. Next base: position 63,146 of record VZZY01006269.1, on the reverse strand, counting down.
ACAGTACCCAGGCAAGGCAAGCAGAGCAGGTCCAGTGATGGCAACCAGCTTCAGCCAAGAGTCCAGGTTGCCAGACAAGTCCTTAACAATAAGGCAGGTCTAATGTTAAGTCAAGGACAGGAATTGGGATCAGCGACCATGATCAGCCAAGGGTCTTGTGATTGTCAGGTAAGTCCATAGTGAAGAGACAGGTTCAAGATCAAGTCCAGAAGTCAGGGGCTGGTTCAGTGCGATACACGGCCAAATGCAGGTCTATAGCTGGAGTTTTGCTGAAGCAAGGAACAAGGGCAAAAGCCTCAGCACAAGAGCAACACCTGAGAAGAAAGTAGCACAAAAGCCCTTAATGAGGTTTCTTCTCAGGTTGTCTTCTTTCACAGCAAGAACACAATCTTGTGTTCTTGCACACTTCTTTCACAATCTTGAACCAAGATTCGACAGCTATATCAGGCACTTGGTCTTAAGCTCAGGATCCTGTTAGGGAGTGGGGAGGGAGGTCTGGGTCATGCCAGTGCCATCCCAGTGTTACAGGTAGGCTTCCTTTATGCACACATCTGCTTAGACTTTAAGCAGTTTGAACCATTTCTGTTGCAAATTTTCCCGTTTAGGGAGCAGTCACTTCCAGTCACTTCCATCCCATTATAACTATTCTCATCAGTCAGGCTCTGGCTGAGCCACTGCCATCCACACTTCTTGCCAAATACTCACCAGATCGTTATTTCCTTTGTGTTTGTGCCCAAACAGCTGTGACTGGCCTAAACAAAGGATGAATCAGAGTGCAGCTGTTGAACGAAAGCCAGACTTGAAGCCAGAACAAAACCACATGGAGTGATGAGACACAGCAAAGCAAGGGTGTGGTTTCCCAAGCCATGCCGGGGCACTTGTGGCATACTCATCCAGATGTGTGGGACCTGCTCTGATTCAAAGGGACAGTGCCTGTGCAGGGATCTGTCACTGAGTATGTGCTTGGTGCTAGAGTTTGCCAGGCCATCTGCAACCTTAGGTTGCAGCAGGAACATCATGCGCTCTGAAAGAGTGCAGGGCCAGGCTGTAGCAGTCCTGCTTTGGACTTGAGGCCAAAGATTTGGGGATCTGGATAAAATTCACACTTCAGGTAGATGAGGGCTGCATCCTAATACCACAGGGATTGTCAGGAAGATGTTCAAGGTTTTCCCTTTGTTTGAAGGATTTGGATTGGAAAGCACTAGAAGTATTGAAGTATTTCTGATGGCAGGCTAGCTGCCCAGCCACTAGATCACTCTTCCTCTCATACAACAGGCACTCGGGATGAACTGGGATTTGGAGGGTAGGGTCAGCACAGACAAAGAGACTCTTCCCTTTTGATACATCTTCTCTAAGGAAAGTTAATTTTTAAAGAGACATTCAGATGTTTCTTTACCAAAGTTGCAATTACATGTCAGCTATGGAAGGAATTTAAGGATAAGGTGTTGGTTCAGATTTAGTCAGTTCACACCATCAACTACAGTTTTGGCAATTTCTTGCTAAAGTTCTAGTTTTGTTTCTGTTCTGCCTGAATTAGCTGAAGTTCTGGAGTACATGACTTCTGTGGCAACCTGGAAATTGCTTCTGTAGGTGGGCAGTTGTCAAAGATACTTACTTCATATGTAGGGATAATAGTGACAGTAACCTCAGGAGCTACTCAAGACAATGCAAGTTTCACATGAAAAGCTAGTAAAATCAAAGATAGAAGCCCAAGAAAGAGGTCTTCATTTTCCAGTACTTTTTTCTTAATAGTTGAAAGCTCTTCTCTGAGAGAGTGAAAGAAACAAAGTTGTCATAAATTAGTTACCTGTTACCAAAATTTCAAACAATACAATAGCATTAATGTAGTTGCAAGAGTGAAAGTAGTGAGCAATTTTTCTTTCAGCCTGTTTAATATTAAACTGCTGACCTGAGAAACAAGGTTGATTAAATGGCAAGACCAGAATGCTGAAGGCAGCTTTGCTTCTCCTTTTAAATTTGCTGATGCAATTTAAACCACATACCTTACAAAGTTGTTGCTTTCTGGAAACCTCCAGTGACTGATACGACTGTCATTCTTTATCTGTAAGTGAACAAAATTCACCTGCTATTCATGTCAGTGAACAGGCTGAAGCATCCTCTCGTTGTTAACTGTTTAAATTTTTTAATCTGTTCAGTATGTAATATCTAGAAATCGCTGTCATCCTCTAATTGGTGAGAAGAAAAGAATTCAGATGGGGGTATTGGCATTGCTCTCAGGCTCTGAATTCCAAGTGTCTTGTTACAGTGGCATCCAGATGCCAATTTGTGAAAGAAATACCGGCGTTCTGCATTGTACCATATCTTTTTTGACAACTTAATAAAAACAGGGATTCTGGTGGGAGTTATTTGTTACTGGGTGTTGTTTGTGGTTTGATGGCTTTTTTTCTTCTCCCTATTCCATTTGCATCTGACACCAATCCTGTTACTGCCTTGAGCAGCTGAGCTATGTTATGCATAATTTTTTAATTTATTTAGAAGGAACTGCTGCTAATAAGTTGTGTTTTAACAGGACGGGAAAACAGCAGAAGATCTTGCCAGAGCAGAGCAGCATGAACATGTAGCCAGTCTGCTTGCAAGACTTAAAAAGGTTAGGAATGCATTAATTTTAACTGAATTTTTCATGGCTTTGAGATACCAAGGAAAGTTTGACTGTAGGAGGTCATATGGTAGGATATTCATCAAACCTATTCTAAAAAGGTGTTGGAAAAATCCTTACTGGAATAGCGTCTCTTTATGTACATATTAACAAAAATGGTGAAGCTAGTCTGCACCACTGATCTATCTTACCCTGCCTCTGACAGTGCCTAGCAAAGCATCTAAGCTGTTCATAAGATACTGTAAAATAAACTATTAAGAATTAGCACGTCCCACAATAAGACTTACTTCTCCACCATCACCAGTTTAGTTAGGTTAGGGTTATGAAGTGTAAGTCCTGGAAACTCTTAATACCATATAGTTGCAGAAGTTCTCAGTGTCTTCATTCTGCGATTTCAATATCTCCAAATTCTTGGACAACTAGAATGCAGAGCAGGTCTGAGTTTGTTGTAAGGCAGGAACTGACACATCTCAAAAGCATTGATTATTCTGGATAGGCAGCATCACTCATGCAGTGAAGGTTCAGGGACCATTTGCCTGGAGATTACAGGCAAGAACCAGACCAGTTAAAACAATCCTGGTTTAATTATGCTGATGGATCTGTGGAAAACGGAAATAAATGAACAGTAATAGAAGATGGTATATACTACACATTGCCAAGGTGGAAGTAGAATCGTGTTCTTTAGTCCTATCATTAAACCTATACTTGCCAGGATTGCAAAATGTATCAGCTAAGATGTCAGAAAGTGCCAAAGTTCAGGCTTCCTTTGCAATGATGGCTTTTGTAAATGTTTGTTGTAACAAGATCCATTCTGCATAGTTGTATCCCTACACCGAAGCCTTGCCTGCATCTGCGTGCAGGTGGATAAATTTGTGTTTTAGTCATGATGTAAACATGAAACTGATACAAGTTGACTTAAAACGAAAGGGAGACATCAGGTCTTCATCTCTGAAAGAGCTGTTAGTAGCTGTAACTCTCTTCCTGACAGCAGTGTATACTTAATTGTTGAAGGCCTGCCTATATATATGGGGAAATGTGGGATAATTATATACTTCATTAGAGTATACTTTGCAACAAGAGAATATGATAATTGAAATTAATAGATTACATCAAACCACTGAAAATATTCTACTACTACTTAAAATGGTCAATATCATCTAGTACAGAGCATACCTGATGTGTTTTATTTTCAGCACCTGTGGAAAGTTTTGTCCCTAATAGCACACATGTGAAGAACGTACTGTCATAGAGGCTCTTGCAAAGGATTCAGTGTTAGCTATGAGGGAGTGCAGTACTTGTATTATTTTTTAAATGCCTGTTAGCAAGGAACAAACTAAATTATATGTGCTACTATTTCTGTCACATTTTCCAGCTTATAATTTTGAGAGGCTGTAGGTGCTTGTTTAATGACTCATCCTACATGTTAAAACATACTTAATGCAGAACAACAAGTTCTTAAGGTGTTACACTTAGTGCAGAACAAGAATTTGTCTCTCAGCTCCAAGTGGGAGAATGAAGGAAGGGAAGATGAAGCTAGTTCATTTGCCCTTCCACCTTTCTGCTATCTCTGTGTTTCCTTGAACAGGTCTTTCTGTGGTGACACACATTTGATAGTTTGCTGTCCTACACAGCATCCGTTTGAGTTGATTTTTCAAGCTCAACTTGTGTAGGAAGTAGAGCATCCATGTCTGATTGCCTATCACTGGACAAAGAGAAAAGTCAGGTTTGATTTGTTCATTTCCGACTCAGTCTTCGGCAGGAACAGAAGGAGTGCCTTTCAGATACTACAAGACAAGATAGAGAGGGGTAATGGGGGAGGTCCAAGTGGAAAGCTCTTCTGTAGGAGATGGGATTGGGTTTGAGGAAGGCATGTTTAGGATGATGAGGTTGCACCTGTGGAAGAGGCCATAAATGCACACAGAGGGCTAACTGTGAAAAGAGAATTAAGTAGGGAGGCAGATCTATTGAGACTTGGGGAGGAAACCAGTCTGAAGGATGTACCTTCAGTAGAGGGATAGAAAAAAGGAAGGTGAATAGCGTGTGAGAGGTCTTTTAAGGTAAAGAATAAGTGTGGAGAAAGGGGAGGTGAGAGCGGTCTGGGAAAATCAGTATTTACCTTGCAAAAGAACTGAAGTGAAAGCAGACAGAGAACTGGGCAGGGTGAGGAAGGAGAGGGAAGAGGAGAATTCTCTCAAACATGAGAAGCACAGAAAAAGTTGATGTATTGAAGAGGGGAAATGTGCATCAGGTTTTCTGATTGCTCAGGTGGTAGCTGTCATTGCAAATTTATTCAGTGCTGCATGTATAAGAGAATGGATATTAGTTATGCTACTGAGACTGACAGGTAAGGAGAATGGGTAAGGAAGAGGCTAGTTTTTCTTCCTTTGCCCTCTTCATCAGAGTTTTAAATGATCCCATTCACTGATGTTGAGCCTGAAGTCATGTTTGATTTCCATGAAGACTCAGGGTGGCTCTTGCGAGCAAGCAGTCAGCTGTGCCTTGTCTACCTGTCCCTGTGCTTCTGCTAGTAAGGGATCACTTACATGATGAAGCAGATAGAGGAACTGATGCAGATGAACACCAGCCTGGCAAAAAACCATTATATAAACCCTGTGTTTTGAGTTTGTTGGGAGGCAGAAATTCCCTGCCACATGTTCTGATTTCTTCTTTATGTTGAATTTTAGGATACACACCGGGGGCTTTTTATCCAGCAGCTGCGGCACACACAGAATCCACAGCCCCGGATCAAACTTAAGTTGTTTGGACACTCTGGTGCTGGGAAAACAACCCTTGTGGAGTCTCTCAAGTGCGGCCTGATACGAAGCTTTTTCCGAAGACGTAGACCTAGGCTCTCCTCCACAAACTCAGCCAGATTCCCCCCATCTCCTTTGTCTTCCAAACCTTCAGGTATGGCTTGAAGCTGTAATGTTTGAACAAGAAAACATTTTCTTCTTAGTCTGTGTAGCTCCTAAGGAAGAGCTGTTGGCTGCATTGCAAAAGACAGGACAGGCTAAGCATGTAAGAAACCAAAGCAAAGTGGAGAGGGTATTGACTTCTCTGTGCATAGACTTGTACGTAAAGTAAGAGTGAAGGGGAGCGGCAGGTGTGGAGGGTGCAGGAGCAGTTAAGGTTTTGTTTGCTCACATGCTGCATAAGTGAACGTGGAGGGTGGAGCACAGGACTTATGAACACTGGTGTTTATTTTTCATAAAAAGTCCTAGGCTACGAACACCGGTGTCATGACCAGATTCCATCATCATGGTTTTGGGGATAATGTTTTGTCGATGGTGTTTTGTCAGCCTTTTTGTTTGAGTAGCTTCAATAAACTCCGTGTAAAATGGGAGCAGTTGCTGCATCTTTATATGATCTTTAAGTAATAACAGAGGATTCAGAACTGCCTCTGATGCCTTGGAGTGCTTTTCTGTAAAGTATAGAAGTAGATTAGTCCAGTTAGAGGTGTCTAAAATTGCCTCCAAAACAAGTGAAAATAGAGGTTTTCTAAACCGAAGTAAATGTGTGCAAATAATAGGGAAACTTTGGCCACGTAGCACCAGTTGGCCTGTGTGAAGTGGGAAGAGCTGCAGGATGTGGAGGAACTACCTAGGTGTACACTTGAGCGTGCGGCCGGCTTTGGAAGAACCAACAGTTGTGGCAGAAGAACACTGGGAAGAGTAGTGAACTGTTTGACCAGGTCCTTTTCTAACACTGAGAGGCTGCACAATGTATAGTAGCTAAGCAGACACTTTGAGGAGCTCAAGTTTAGATTGATGTTTAGAAGTAGTCTTACTACGTAAGTTTGAGTTGGGGTCGGGGTTGTCTTTTTCTTTAAAAACCTTTGGATAATACTTGCAGGTTTAGGTTTCATTCATCATTTTTAAGTAAAGTTAAAACAGTGCTAACAGTGGATTTCACCTCTGCTTTATCTCTGGTTACCTGAGGAAGCGATAAGGTGCTCACAGAGTGGCTTAACAAGATGAGATAACTGGCACAGGGATTGTTACAGCAATTGCTGTTTACTTTAACATAAGAGGCTCACATCTGTGACAATAAAGGAATTGATTCAATTAATCAATCAATCAGAAGTTCTTGATTTAGTTAGCTTACTCTGTCATACAAGGGCAGATAAGTCACTCCAGGAAGAGACTGCCAGTCACATTGGCAAATCGTTACAGAAAGAGCAGTGAATTTGAAGCTTAGCTAGATAAAAAGCCATAAAGTTCTGCAGTGCTGTGCACACTAGAAACTTACGCAGTTCTATGCAAACAAAGCTAATGTGGTGGTGTTTTAATGTTTGGAGTTTTAGTTTTTGCTTGTTTCAGTAGCTGTTCTTTTTGGATGAAAATCATTATATAACATGTAAATAATGTTATGGGGTGAGTGAGATAATCAGATAAACATTTAAACCAGCGCAGCTTGGTCATGTGCTTGTCATGTGCTTAGGTTTGTTTAAATTCTGTAAAAATAAGTGTGTGAACTCACCGTGTATTTATTTGCAAAAGCCTGAAGATATATAAATATTAGAAGATGAAACACTGGAAGATCAAACATGAAAGCATAGATTTACAGCTGACAGGTAGTTTATTTCTGTAGTAAAACCCAACTACTGGAGTTCAGTGTCTGTTGGAGGAAAGAAATAATTGCTTTCTCCACTAGATGGTGCAAGTCAATTAAAAAGCCCTTTCATTTCTGATTGCCTCTTACAAATTGCTTATTAGTGAAAGCATTTTGGTCGAGGGCCTGCACCTCCGAGGAAGCAGTTGTTACACAGTGATATTTTTCTCCTTACTTACAGGAATCAACTATATGAATATGTAGCTTTTCCATGTCAATAAAAATAGACCATGCTATGGAATTGCAGCCCTTAGCTAAAAAAGCAGTTTGTCTTTGCTGCACAGAAGAACTTTTAACTATTGAAACCTTTAATTCCCAAATTATTCTGTTTTTTTTCTATGCTTCCCACCAAGTAGTCTATCTGTTAAAGGGCAATAAGTGCTCTACGCAACCATTCTAATATTTTCCTTTTCATCATTCAGAATAACAATGTAGTTGTGTATGTTCACAGCTTGGTAGTCACCTGCTTTCTTTGAAGAGCAGTTTGAGGTTTTAATAAGCTTTTATGCCTTGCATACTTATTTTGAAGTGATCTGGTTGTGATTTTCACATGGTTTATAATCTCATTTTCCTTTCCTTGACCCAGTTTCGGTAAGCATTACGAATCTTTATCCTGGTTGTGAGAATGTCAGCGTGAGAAGCCGTAGTATGATGTTTGAGCCGGGCCTGACCAAAGGGGTATTAGAAGCCTTCGTTTCACCTGCTCATCACTCTCACTTCTCCACTGATGACCAGTCCACGAAGGCCATTGACATACAAAATGCCTGTTTGCATGGTAAGCAGAGCCCTGGGCTGGCATGCCTTGATGCTGCGGGATGGTTAATGCAGTCTTGCTTGTTTTTAAAAATAAAATTGAAAAAAAATATACGACGTGGTAAGGTTGTGACTGTGGTTGAGACACATACCCCCAGCACTGGTGGGGATTGGTTTGGTTAAGCATAAAGTAAATCTGTATGAAGTTCTGTACCTGTAACACACATAGCAGTAGTCACTTGTGTCTACTTGTCATATGTGCCACTTGTGTCATATCCTTATAGTATCACTTAGAAATGTCTTTGAAGTGAGTAAGTGGGGCAGGAGGAAGGAGGGATTTGGGATAATAGGAGTGGGTTGGCAAACCAGCTGCTAGTGTGAAGGCTTCTTCACCTATACTTTGTCCTGTGGGGATTTTATCAGATTTAATCTGATGTCATAGACTGAAGTCTTCTCACCATGTAAGTGGTTCCCAGCTGTATGAAGGACCATTCTTGCCCCATGACAGGACTGGAGCATGTTTGGTGAGTCCTGGAGCTCACCAATCATGGTGAATGGAGCTTCTGATTTCTTTTTTTAATAGGAAACTTAATTGCTCTGCAATTGAAACCAATTAGCAGTAAGAGGGGTCAGTCAGAGAAGTTGCCATAGTACTTGCCTTTTGACTTAAAAGACTGTACAAATGGTACCTATTCACTGCCATCCATACTGATTGTTACATATGTGGTAAGATCCCTCACAGTAGGATCTATTCTTCATAAGGAAGATATTTTGCATGCCTTAGCAGCTGCAGTTTTGAGGCTGAGTTGGGATTAATCGAGATTTTATTTTGGAGAGAGAAACCTATTTATGAATACAGTATATGCACACTAACACAAGCAGTGACAAAACATTTGTCCTAGATGCTGAAGAGTTTGCCATGTAGCAGAAGCTTGTTCTTCGTCCAGGCTAATTTCCTGTTCCAGTGCGGCTTGAAACCAAGTCAGATTCTGCAGTGAAACAGTTCTGCAACAGACTGTCAGAAGGGGTTTATTTTCTTCCTCTGTGCTGTCTTGATATAGAACAAGAGTGCAGATGGGTGAACTCTGAATAGCTGTACTCATAACAGCAGATTTGAGGTTTCAGGCTTCTTTTTTTCTAGAAGTTTGAGGTGGATCTTAATCAGCATTTATTTAAATAGAGGTAGTACAAGGTTACAGACTTCACCCTAACCAGGTGGTGCATCTGGGAAGTGCCGTACAGCCCAACACGCTAATACATTTTTCAGCTGAAGCTAAAGGAGATGGCAAAAAGAAGCCCAGTGCTGTTGGGATCCTTAACATGTTGGTTCTTCAGTCGTGGCTTAACACCATGATATGAATAATACAATTATGTAAAGCGATGTGGCTTCTTTGAGAATGTCCTTCAGCTGTTTTTAATACTAGCGGTGACATATTAAGAAGAAAAATTAATAAAAATGTTGAGCTTTTTAGGGTGAGCAGGAAAAGAATGAGAGACTTTATTGTTGCTTTTCAGAGGAATTGCAAGATCTGTTGCTGTTGTGCAAGGCAAAGGCCAATTTAATGTGTAGGGCCGCATGTGTTTAACACACAGGTGCTTCCTTGTGGCATCCAGCGGAATAGGCTAGAGAAGTGAATATGAGAGAGGAACAGATTGTGAGGACCCAACTTTTCAGCCTCTGAGACTGACTGAAACCTGTTCCCTTTGTTTGTGATTGTATTTGCAGTCTTGTTTTTTCACATGCATACAGTTTATCTTTGTGAAAGTTTAAATCAGATTAACTGTTTTGTTAGTCACACTTTCCATTTGTCTTCTATGGCTGGAAGATGTGATCTCTTAATCTGTTTGTCTTCTTTTCAGGAGTTGGTGATTTCAGCATCTGGGAATTCTCTGGGAATCCTGTATATTTCTGCTGTTACGATTATTTTGCTGCAAATGATGCCACTGCAATTCACATAGTGCTTTTTAGTCTTGAGGAGCCTTATGAAATCCAGTTAAACCAAGTGACCTTTTGGCTCAGTTTCCTGAAATCATTAGTCCCAGTTGAGGAGCCAATAGGTATGTTATGCTGCCTGTTAATGAAATATTAGGGGACTGTGGAATAAGGCCTCCTGTGTTTCTCTGCAATTTTGTCATCCTCCATGTTGAGTGTTGTGCATCTTCACCCTCATGTGTTCAAACAAACTTTACGCAAGGTTTCTTAGAGAAAAAGAATTTTAGATACGGAACATGCCTGAAGAGCTGTACACACCACTTAGTCCAACTAAAAAGGGTCACGAGGTACAGTGCAGCCTCTTGTGGCACTGGTATTTATATCTGTACATGGCAGATGAAGTTTTATGTCAGATAAGCTGCATGGAAAAGTGTTTCAAAGGGTTGGAATGATTTTAAACAAGTTTAGATATATTGCTTACATTCTATTTATATCTAGCCTACATTAACAGTTTTTCCAGCATAAATTAGTCTTGTCAGTGAGAACACGACAGAGCAGGACAGAATGACATTGTGGAGTGCTGTTACCTCTCAGTACGTGCAACTCTAACATGTTTAACTAGAGTTGCATTTGAACTTCAAATATGTTAACAATTTGGTGCCTCAGGGTGTACAGATACCAGTATTTCTAGTAAATTTCACTTCCTGTATTTTCAGACTTTGCTCAAGTTTTAAGTAAGTTTACTTGTTCCATATTTGAGCTTTTTAACAAACTGAAAGTTACTTGGCAGGCAAACAAACTAAATAACTATATTTTTCCTAAACTGTCTGTAGGTCTAGGAATGTACCGTATGTACTATACAACTTGCTCGTGTTTGTAGCTGAGCATTGTTCTCCAAACTGTGACAGTTTTATGGACAAACCAAGCTCTGACACGTGTCTTGGTTCTATGAACTGAAATGTTATACTGGCCAGTGGATCTAAGTCAGTGTTCATGGACATTTATAGCACCAGACAAGCATATCAAATACTTACATAGTGCAAAGATTATTTCCCCTCTCTTGTGTTCTGCTTGATTTTTGTATGTGTTTTCTCAGCGGGATAATGGTAACAATGAGCCCAGGCAGTCCTTCAGTTTTCAGTTCAGGCATCTGCATGACTTTTCATTTTCCATTTTAGATCTAATCACAAGGTTAACAATATAAGCATTTGGATCTAACCTACATTAAATTACTTACAAAAGTAAAAGCTCAGAAATTTGCAGAAAAGCATCAAAGTTGTCAATACAGTTAATCTGTAATTGCTGAAAGCTATTCGTGGCTCCTCAGTCTGGCGAGGAAACTTAGTTCTTGATTTGACCAAGTTAGAATTTGAGTTGATCATTTCTTCTTGCTGATCTAATTATCTAAGTATTGTTTAGATACTTTTCTTAAGTCGTCAGTGCTTATACTGGTCAGCTCAATTTGAGTACCCATGCATTTTTGTACTATTACAAATCTCTCAGGTAAAATGTAGCAACTGATGTTAGCAGAAAACTTAAACTTTTGGATTCACTTTCCAGTTGTTTTTTCCTTCAGCAGCCAAAAAAAAAAATATATGTGGTTTGTTTTTTTTTTATAAATATGTATAAATATTTACCTTTAATATAATATTTACCCTGAAGTGCTATGCAGACATTTGGGAAAATGTGGCTTTTTAAAGAATGAATCAAGACCCTGTAGCTCTTAGCTGATGAAACTGAGCAGTGATGTAAGCATATTTCTCCTGTGTGAAGTTTTTTTTCAGATAGAACAGCAGGATTGCATGCACTGTCTTTTTTAAAAATAGTCTGATGATGTCTCCTCTTTTCTGGAAGATAGTTTGAGAAAAGATTGAAAACTCTGTGTTCCGTATTGTCACCTCATTCATGCCATTTGTATCTTTCTTTCTCATTCTTTTTCATGGTTTCTGCCAGGCTTTCCTACTTAACTCTCACTTAAATGAGAGGTCATTGCTTGTGTAAGTACTGCAAAATAGCATTCATACCAACATATGAATGCTGTAGACATTTTATCTTCTACTTATAATCCTCTACTCTGCACCTGTAGTATTAAGGACCATCCAAAGATTATGACAAACCCTTTCAAGAAGCTGTTATTTTTAATTATTTTTCCTCACAGTATCATCATTTATAGTTAATACATGTGTCATTGAAGTGCTGCGGCCTGAGTTGTGGGCCCCGAGCTGGAATTGGCCTGTGAATGAGTCACGACAGCAGAATGTTTTGGTTTTCCTATTGGCTTCATGTTCCAGAGGCGGAACCTGGCCCACTTGTGTCTCTGTGGCTCTGCCCTCACCCAGGCGTGGTTGGGGCGGTGGGTGAGGCCAGGGCTATATCAACCAGGAGCCAATCAATTGGGGGAGCTTCCTGTTGGGTGTGGCTTCTGTTGGGGCTGGTTCCATCTTGCTGAGCTCTCTCAGTGGTGTCTTTCCATATGAAGGGCCCCTGAGGGAGCCATCTCTGTCTGTTGTGTCCAGCAGGTGATGCTGGCACCACAGTGGGCAGCAGAGGAGCTGGGCCCACAGGAACCTATGGCAGGACTGTTTGAAAGAAGACTTCTGAGGGGATGTTGCTGAGTTCAGTGTTGGCCTGTGTGATCAGGCAACTGATGGCAGCATAAAATGATGATGGCTGAACCAGCAGAGCAATCATTACTGTTATTGATTAATGTTTTGTTAAAACAATAAAGTCATGTGCTGTCAGTGTATCTGATGTTGCCCGAAGAGTCTAGCTATTCAAACTGGGCATTATGTAGATAATCCTATAGGCAGATAGCCGCCAAAGCAGCAGTCATGAAAGCACAGTATGGTTACTCTTACAGTTGGTAAATCCACTGCAAAAGTGATTGGTATGAAGAATGTAAAATGTATTGCTACTTTCCTGGCTCAGTAAATCAGGCCTCTCCATAGGTATGTCTCATAGTGAGGGAATGCTTTTGTTTCTCTTCTAGCATTTGGGGGAAAGCTGAAAAGTCCCCTGCGTGTTGTTTTGGTTGCCACACATGCTGACATAGTGAATCTTCCTCGGCCTGCTGGGGGAGAGTTTTGGTATGACAAAGATACATCATTGTTGAAAGAAATCAGGAACAGGTAAGTGGGGAGTGTATTTATATGTAGTGTTTAAACATATCAGCTTGGAAAGAAAAAATACTAAAATGCATAGGAATATCTAAAAGGTTTTTATGTGGCTTAAGCTTTATGATACTATTTTTTGAGTATGTTTAGGAAGCTTATATTGTGCAAAAATTGAAGCATTTACCAGTATTACAGTGACTGAGCTGGCCTAAGTGAGCTAAAATGAGCCAAGTGGTGCAAAACTGAGTTAAGGCTTAGGAAGTGCCACCCTATAAACACTGAGATACATCTAAAGGCCAGTATCAGCCATCTGTCTAAAGTCTTGGTGCTCAGGTTTGGTACCAGTCTCAGAAAAGTGGGCAGCTCTCAGCCACAAACTCTGGGTGCAAGAGAGGAATCTTTACAGGAGAGCCGTCCTTTCCTCTGAATTGATTTAGGATGGGTAGGGAAAAACTTAAACCAGGCCTGGAGGTACTTCCTACACAGTTTGTGAAGAGCTGGACCTTTGTGGAGTCACAGAGGTGAGAAGGTCATCCAGGAAGTTGGTATCTAGAAGCTAGGGAAACTTCTGGCCTTCCTCAGCAAATGTTTGGAGAACATCGTAATCGTAGATTGAAATGGGGAATTTTTCACAAGCAGACTGTTGTATAAAATAGCAATAATTTCTTTGCATGGTGAGCGTGTAAGTGGGTAACGTGGTATAGGGAATGATCCATGACTGAGCAGAGACACTTATCTGGACTGTATGAGAAAAAGATGTAGAAATTCCAGCACTATAGTGGCAGGGCAGTATCTTAATCAGCTGAAACAAATGAACAGAAAATACCTGTGTGTAATGTTTGGAGTTGCCATCCTTTTAAGTGCAAATCAGTCCAGAGCTAGGAAAACAAGTGTGTGCAGTTGAAAATTCAAAAGGAAGTGAGAAAGAGAGCTGGTGTCAATATCAATGACAGCTGAACCATTTAAAGTGAGAAGAAAGAAATCAAAAAATACAAAGACCTTAAGAAGAGTTAATTCCTGCTAGCCCTTCTGCAGTGAAATGTTTAGTTTTGTAATTACAAATCCTGTGATGCAGTTGTAGTTTTCTTACGCATCTTCAGCCTTATTCTGTAGGAAATACAACCATTTTCTCCAAATATCTTTGCTTATTCTCAAGAAAATTAGAGAGCAGCTATACTGTCTGTGCTTGTGAAATATTTTAGCATAATCAGTACTTAAACTTTTTCATCATGCCTAGAAGAAAAATAACTCCTGTGTAATTTAAGACTGAAGTACAACTCGATTAAGAAATAAAACTGGGTTTGGGACTAAGGAGGTAATTGCTCACTTTTTTTCTTTTAGATTTGGAAATGATCTTCACATTTCAGATAAGTTATTTGTCATGGATGCTGGAGCATCTGGATCTAAAGATATGAAGCTTCTCCGAAATCACTTGCAAGAAATTAGAAGCCAGATAATTTCTGTAAGTAATGTCTAATGGTCTGGGTTGGGGCAGCCAAAATATGAACATCCTGTGTAAAAATTAACTGTAAATTTAGTACTTACATTATGAAATTTAAAGAAACAATTGCTGTTCCAGTTCTTTAGCAGCATGCATGACTGACCTGGTGATAAACCCCTGACATCAAAAAATCAGTCAGCATTTTCAAAATTTTAGGTGTTTTGTACAGGTTACTAAAATGTTCTCTCTTGAAAGTAAATTATTTGAGATTTTCAATTAAAAGTTATAGTTTTGCTTTTTTAATTGACAGGGATTGGATTCCATCTTTGGCCCTCTTTTTTATTATGGTTTTAATTTTTTTTTGTCAGTATAGTATTGCAGAGAAACAAAATATATTTCAGGCAAATAAGCTTTTTGTAAAAAAAAAAAAAAAAAAAACAAAAAAAACCCAGCAAACCACCAAAGTAGAATAGTTCCCTCAATGGTTAAACAGATGATTTCCAATATAGATATGTGAACAGAATATGCATTAACGTTTTAATGCACTTTTTTGCAGAAAAATGTGTGCTTGGAGTTGTATGTGTAGGTGTGGTGGGTTAACCTTGTCTGAGTGCCAGGAGCCCACCAAGCCGCTCTGTCATCCCCTCCACCCCCTTTCCTTTCCCTCCTCAGCAGAGCAAAANATGGAATATCCCTTTGGTCAGTTTGGGTCAGCTGTCCTGGTCATGTCCCCTCCCAAGGCCTTGCCCACCCCATCCTACTGGGGAGGGAATGTTGGGAAGAGCCTTGGTGCTGTGGGAGCACTGCTCAGCAGTAGTCACAACACGGGTGTGTTATCAACACCCTTCTAGCTCCCAGCACAAAACCCTGCACCACGAGGGCTGCCATGGGGAAAATCAGCTCAGCCAGACCCACTACAGTAGGTATAGGCACATGTGACTAAAGGTAAAATAGCCATGGTTTGATATTATCACCATGAATCCACAGACTTCCATACTGAGGGTGACAAAGTCCAGTTGTTACGTAGCCTGTGCTAAATGGATTTAAATTTCTGCATACCAATGGTCCTCTTACTTGTGTGAGGTACAAACAAGACTTTGTGCAGCTACTCCTGATAGGTATTTTTTTTATAAAATGAATTAAAAGTTAATGTATTACTGAGTTCATTTGGTAGATTGAGGAAAAAGTTTGGGTTTATGCAAAATTGAGCCTATTTTGCGTTCCCGATGGTCTCTTGATTTAATCAGCTTTTCTCCTCTGACAAAACTTTATTGTAGCCATGGTCACCAGCTTGAAATCTGGAGGGTTTTGCTGCATTAAAAAATGCATGCTGTGGCTTAAGGGTGTAGGATGAAGGCATCAGTGACGTCCAGCACAATCTATGGATAAAAGTACTATCTTTACTTCTTGTCTGGTACCCTGCTGTCTCACCTGTTGAAGTAAATTGGTCCTGTACAGATATTGATGAGTACAGTTTTAATTAAACGTTGGCAATTTCTGAAATAAAGATTAACTTCAAGAGCCATGAAAGCGATTGACATTTTGAAGTCACTGCTTCAAGTGGTCAGCACATTTGACGAGGCAGGGTTATAGAAACCAAACTTTTGTTCTATTTGTCAGGATTTCCGTTAGTAATCATGGTGATGTTGGGAAAGTTCGCTTATTTTAGCAAAAGATGATGTTTCTGGAATTTGCTTGATTAAAAAAAGGTAGATCTCATGGCAAGTACATGCCAGATAGAAGAGTAAGGGTCCATCACAAGGGGAACTCTTTAGATGTGAATGCGTTAGAGCTCATAACCTCCATTTAAAAAAAAAAAAAAAACCAGTAATAGCACTCTCAGCAGAGTAGAATCACAGATGGATCTTTTCTGTGCTTTTGTTAGACTTGCCCACCTATGACTCATCTGTGTGAAAAAATAATCTCCACGCTGCCTTCTTGGAGAAAAATCAATGGACCCAACCAGCTGATGTCCTTGCAGCAGTTTGTATACGATGTACAGGAACAGCTTAATCCCCTAGCAAGTGAAGATGACCTACGACACATTGCACAGCAGTTGCACAGCATAGGAGAGGTAAGTGGTTTTATCTATGTTGCATCTCTTTATTAACAAGGTACTGCTATGGTAGAATATTGCTTGGTGAGATCTAAGCAAATGTCTTTGATTATTTTTATCCTCCCTCTTAAGACATATTGAGAAGTAGAGACTGCGTAATAATGCTTTTTGTAATTGTCTTGTGGCCCCTATTTTATTTAACGTTATTTCTTGAAGACAGGAAGAACTACAGTTTATTGCTATAGTTGTAAGAATATAAAATACCCAGAAAGGGTAAGTATGCTATCATCTTAAATGAGGTAGTGCCTAATGTGTTCGCTGCATATGAGAAATTTAACTGTGTCCATTAGAAATTGAATTGCAGGGTAACACCTTTGCATAAGTAGCTTCCAGGGCATGGGTAGGCTTTACAGCTGTTGGGATCTAATGGCTTTGTTGCCGGTGGAAATCAACAAGATCGGTTCTTTGTTCTGAATACTTGGAAGAAATTGAAAGGCGCTGTTTGCTTTTATTCTGTCAGCTGTATTAGTTAAATCATTGGGTCAGTAAGTTAGGAAGGAGAAACCACAGCGTACAAGCTCTTTACTGTGAGGGTGGTGGAACACTGGAACAGCTTGCCCGGAGAGGTGGTGGGGGCCCCATCACTGGAGACATTATAGGCCAGGCTTGAGGGGGCTCTGAGCAAGCTGATCTCTAAGACATATCCCTGCTGACTGCAGGGGGTTGGACTAGATTACCTTGGAAGGTCTCTTCCAACCCAAACCATTCTATGATTCTATGATCTTGTACTTCACAAGATGTAAATAATAACTTTGGTATTTATAAACAGATTAACATTATGCAGAGTGAAACTGTCCAAGATGTTGTGCTTCTGGATCCTCGGTGGCTCTGTTCAAATGTCCTTGGAAAAATCTTGTCAGTGGAGAACCCAAAAGCCCTCCATCACTATAGAGGTCGGTACACTATAGAGGACATCCAGCGTCTGGTGACAGATAGTGATGTTGAAGAACTGATACAGATTTTGGATGCCATGGATATTTGTGCAAGGGACCTTAGCAGTGGAGCAATGGTGGATATTCCTGCTCTCATAAAGACTGACAATCTCCACAGGTCTTGGACAGATGAGGAGGATGAGGTGCTGATTTATGGTGGTGTTAGAATTGTTCCTGTGGAACATCTTACCCCATTTCCTTGTGGAATTTTTCATAAAGTTCAGGTGAATCTCTGCAGGTGGATTCATCAGCAAAGCACAGAGGGAGATGCTGATATACGTCTGTGGGTAAATGGATCAAAGATTATGAATCGTGGAGCTGAGCTTTTAGTGCTGCTGGTCAACCATGGTCAGGGTATAGAGGTTCAAGTTAGAGGACTGGAAACTGAGAAGATCAAGTGCTGTTTACTTCTGGATTCTGTATGCAGCACCATTGATAACTTAATGGCCACAACCTTACCAGGCCTTCTGACTGGGAAATATTACCTTAGTCCTCAGCAGCTGAGGGAACATCATGAACCAGTAATGGTCTACCAGCCTAGAGACTTTTTCCGTGCACAGAGCCAAAAGGAGACATCGCTAACTAACACTATGGGGGGATATAAGGAGAGCTTTAGCAGTATACTATGTTTTGGTTGTCTTGATGTCTACTCCCAGGGAAGCCTAGGAATGGATATTCATGTTTCTGATCTGAATCTACTTACCAGGAGAAAACTAAGTCGACTTTTGGATCCACCTGATCCTATGGGCAAAGATTGGTGCCTTCTGGCCATGAACCTTGGTCTCCCTGATCTTGTTGCAAAGTACAATACAAGTAATGGAACACAAAATGACTTTCTCTCAAGCCCAGTACATGCCCTTCTTCAGGAGTGGAGTAATGCTCCTGATAGCACTGTAGGTATCCTAATGTCTAAGCTGAGAGAATTAGGTCGCAGAGACGCAGCAGACTTTTTACTAAAGGCATCTTCTGTATTCAAAATAAATTTAGATGCTAATGGCCAAGAGGCTTATGCTTCCAGTTGCAACAGTGGCACATCTTATAACTCAATTAGCTCTGTAGTGTCCCGGTAAGAACAGGTGTGTTGCATGGACATATTTCCACACTGCAGAAAGGATAAAAGATACAAGAGCATCTGTGCATTTTAATTTATGAGGTTTTACATCAAAGGATCTTTATCCTTCTCCAGCACCACCTTTTTGTGCATAAAATTCCTATTTCTAACCGTGAATTGTTGCTCTTTATCTATTAAAAAGGCTGGTATACTTCTGGTGTTCTAAAGTTATTCCTTATACATAATGTGCTGCTTAATACTGCCATTTAAACTGGAAAGTCTTAACTTTTGGATTACATACTGCAACTGTTTTATAAAATATTTCAAATCTCCCCATAAAAAGTAGAGGGAGCGGAATAGCACATATTACCTGAAATGTGTCTTTCTTACATCCATTTTTCTTCTTTTCATCGTGTCCTCTGCTTTACATTTTTTTTAATATTTGTAAGGAGAGAAATCCACCATTTGTGGTCAACCTGACTGAATTTAAAACCACGTTTATAGCTGAAAAAGCGAGTGCCTTTTGCAGAAGGGAGGGTGCAGTTGATTTGAATGACCCTGCTGGAGTTACAAGAACATGCTACCTCTGTTTCACTTAAATTGTCTGCATGCTTATCATTGCAAGTGGTGCTTGCCTTTTAATTTATCCTGCACTTCTAAAGCGTTGGTGGTAACTCGCGCAGAGCGTTCTTGTGCCAGTACTATGGATGTAGACATGTGATAACTAATCGACTTCAACTGCAGTCAAATCATAATGTGAAAAATCTCTTAAACTTGCCAATTATCATGCTTCATTATTTCCATGCACCTCAGGTAAAAAGTTCATATCATAATAGAGCTCAAAAAACCACAAGTGTTGGATACTGCAGAATAATACTGTATAGCTGTCAGTTAATTTGTGTGTAACAAAGGTTTTCTACTGTTAGATCCTGCATTACTTACTTCCTGTACTTGAAAACTTTGATGGGGATAAAAACAAAAAGGAAGCAAGGTTTCTTGCAGTGATAACTTTAAAAATTGCTATGAGGGAATATGACCCATTCTCTGTTCTGAAAAGCATGTAACTTTAACGGTGCGATGTGTGTTTGTTTATATATATTTTATGTACATATATTAATACTATTTTTTTCCTTAATCTTGCAATGTAGTAAAATTTTTGAAGGATTTTTCTACAAATAAACTGTTGCTTGTTGCATCCTTGTTGTTCATGTTCTGTAGCTGAAAGGGACCAAAACTTCGCTTTTCCTCGCGGTCACAATCCTGGAGAGGCAATGCCTGGCCTCTGAAGTTCTGGGAACCACCTGTTTTGCTCTGTTATGTTGGAGGAATATTTATTTATTTGTGTACTGCAGAGGTGGTCCCTCTGCAGCAGATGGATCTGCATTCATTTTGACAAAGGGCAAACCAAAGTGGTTTGCTACATAGCTTTTCCTTTGTGTTTTTTTACAATGGAAACCAAAACAGCAGATGCGAGTCTGTCATCAGGAATCCTCCAGATTACGCTGTGTTGCAAAGAGGAAAGCATTGTGCTAGAGCCTATGCTGCAGTAATGGTCCTTTACATTAAGGATCCCCTCATCACACCAGGGACTGTCCTTCTGCTGCTTATTTAAACTCTTGGCACTGCTCGTTGATAGCTGTGCAGTCTCTGCCCAGCACCCTGTGCAGGCAGCTCTTGACAATGCCTCCTCCCTGTGTGTGCCACAAAGGGATTAAATGGGCTCCTCTTAAAATGCCGGTTGCCATTTCCTACTGCCTTTCCTCGCATATTTTACCCTTGCTTTATTAAATCCTTCCCCAGCCATCACTGGTCTGCTTTGCTAAACATTTTTAAAGTCTAGTCCTTAATGAGCAGTCCTACCCTGCGGTGTCTGTACTCTGACCCTGTGCCTCTGACAGCTGAGTTCAGCATCTCCCTGTGTTGCTCAGGGAAGAGCCAAGCTTTCCGCAGCCCATATTTGCCTCTGTTACTTCCTGGGCACCACTACGCTTTGCCTTCCAGCTGTGGACATGTTCAGCACTTCGGTCAAGTTCTCTACATGGAGGGGTCTTTCTCATCTCGTAAGACTTACTGGTTTTCTAGCTGAATCTTTAGGCCCGTTCCTCAGGCATCAAACTTGGGAGTTACCGAGTCTGTGTGACTGCAGAGGAGGGGGATGAGTATCACAAGTCCTGTGATCGCAGGGACTACTGTGAGATGCTTTCCCAAAGCAGGGCTGCCAGTGGTGTCTGACAGCGTGGGATTTCATTCACCCCTGTACTGCTTCTGGCAGAGTGGCCAGTGGACTTCGAGATACCAAGTAGCTCCACCACTGCCTGCCTCCCCAGATGCTTTATGCACACTGAAAGATGCGTGATCGACTTCCCAACATCAATGCAGCGGGTTCTTCTCCCTTCTCCCTTCTTGTTTCTTTTTTTTTTTTTTTTCTCCCAACAGCATTTTCCTGACAATTCTCTGCTTCTATTTACTGTAAAATGCAGCCCTGGGAGTATTTATGACTTAACAGATGCTGCGATGGATCTTTGAATGGCAGTCACAGCCTATTGCATCATTTACAGTTTTCATAGTAATAGGTTCAGGAAAGTGAATCACAGTCATAATATAGCTTTGGATTGCTTTCCTATAAATCATGTGCCACTGACCAATTGAAAAAAAAAAAGTGCTGTCCTAAATGACAGTTTTGACTAAAAAAGGTTAGCAAAGTGATACAAGCGGTCATCCCTCCAGTTGTGTCAGTTTTATTCCTTTCCTATTTTCTTTTGTGATCATAATTAGGGGCAGAGCTTTGTTTCAGTTTTCAGAACTGTGTTTAAAATGCACTGGTCCTGCCAGACTCATTCCAGAAATGCAAGTCTTCACAAGATCAGAAAGGTTTAGGCATAAATGTATAGCTTGTGCAAGGAGCATGCTAAGCGCAGCTCCTGCCAGTGAAATACTGGATACTAGATACTAACCTTTAGGAGGCTCTGCTTCCTTGCACCTCTTTGTAGCTTCAGAGCAGAGTTGCCGAGACACAATTTTGAGGATAAAGCAGATTAGCCCCAGTGTTGAAAACCCATAACAGTCAAACTCTCAAGCTTGCAACATAGTTGCTGAAGGCCATGATGCATTACAGATGATCTTGCATTTTAGAAATGTATGTTACTGATATCTGTATCAAATTTGGAAGAAATTTTCAGAAGAAACTACGGGCAGGAAGCGAGCATTTTAATGGAAGCTGTTTTTCCAAGAGGAGTCTTTCCTCCCTGACATGCAGCTGCATGCATAGGATAGGAAGGTGCTTTATATTGCTGGTTGTATTAGGCTTTACTGGTTTTACTCTTTGTGGGAGTTTGGAAAGCCACAAGAGCTAAGTGGCTATATGCAAATTATTTTGAGGGTGGGACAAGAAGAACATCCAGAGGTGACCTTGGGTGGAGATGGATATATGTGATTCTTCTTGCCTTAAGAGGATGTAAACCCGAGACTGCCACAGGTTTTAGGGTCCTTGTGATTCAAATTATTGAGAAAGAGTTATGAAACTACAGGGGTTTAGCAACTCCCAAGTGTCAAGAGATTGACAGAGACAGGAGGCTTAGAAAGAAGCCAGAGCACAGTTTCCTGAACTGTTGTGTCTCTAGAAAGCAATGGTGAAGCTGCCTGTGCTGGAGCCAGTTCCAGGTCCTAAACCTGTGCTGGCTGTATTGCCCATGCCAATGAGTAGTTACCTGGTAGTTCACCGCAACCTTTGTATTCTAAAGATGACTTGTTGCGGCTTTGCCCATGAAATGAAGGAGTAATGACCAAGTTATAACTCCAAACAAAGTAAATGAAGTGTGCTGTTGGCTGAAACCTCTCTTTAGGTCAGAGGAGATGGAGCAGTGCAGTGTCTTCTTTGAAGGTGGCCTGAAATCAATATGTACAATACCAAAATTTATTTCTATTCGACTGTTTGTTAAATTCAGTCCAGCAAATCACAAAAAAAAAAAAAATTTAAACAGGACCATTTATTCATTCATGTATCTTTTCAGTCTTTGACTTGGAAGGCAACGTAGAGTGTAGAAATGAGGAAAAAAATAATCAAAAAAGAGTTTTTAACAGTGCCTGAGGTACTTGGTTTCCAAAAGGGTTACAGCCCAGACTCAGACTTCACAGGTAGAAGTCTTTGGGGCTCCAAGTGTCAGTTGAGCTGTATATAGAAGAGGACTGATGGTATTCCTCTGTGTCGCTACACCATTTATCATAACACGCTCTACAGGAACAGCGCGGCCAGCAGCTAATGCTGCCTCAAAGGCACATGAGGATCTTGGTGGACCTGGTTCAGGTTTGTATTAACGAAATTGACGTAGTGTTTCTGCACTGGCCAGACAGCCCTGCATGAGGTCCAAATCCAAAACACACGTCTTTAAAAGGTCATTCTTCAGAGTGCAACCATGTCGTCAGTTGGGTGTACCGTAAAAGTCACAGCCCTGCCCTGAGACGGGACAAACGTGAACTGTCTTGGCCAAACTCTGGGTCCTGTTGTTACTGAGCCCAGGATACCTACACAACTACTATGCACTCACATCTAGGCAGAGAGGAAGACTAGGAAGAATCCTGTGCAGGGTGGTAAGGGGTCCTGAACAGGAATAAATGCTTAGGCATGCTGCATCTTAATCACGTGGGTTCGTTGGCAAACAGATGTTAGCAGCCTAGGCCCGTACTTCCTCCTTCTGCTGAGACACCACACCACCTACCTGCAATAGTGTCAGCTTTTCCAGTGGCTCTGTGTCCGTGTTCAGGAATACACACTCTCATCTATCTGTACAGGATCCAAAGAGTGCAGCTTGGTAAGACACCTTGCCTATGGACTTGGGCACCGTCACTTCTGAGCGCCACTGACTTCAAGGCGCTTCAGGCCATGCGTGTTGGAAGTACAGTCAGGGTGCTTCTGCAGCAGCTGAGGCAGGGGTGGGGGGGCTAGCGGGCAAAGGGGGGGGGAATTTGCTTGCGTGAGTAAGGGCTGGGTCAGACACCAGCATGTGGTGCACAGGGAAGGGAGGATAAAGTTGGGCTTGTCAAAATGTTGTCAGGGAAACACGGGAGAGAAGGGAGAGCTTTTGCATTAGGGGGTTAGACTGCTGATGCAGTTAAATGATCACATGTGCATGACTCTTTGAGTCACTTGTGTGCTTCGCTTTCTGAACTTCTCATTGCGTTGCAAAATCTGCTGTTTTAGCCTGGCCACAAAGAAGTATGCTTTGATCATTACTGTCTGTTTCTCCCTAGAGAAGAATCAGTTACCCTGACACAGGACTGCTTACAAGCCAAAATGTTACGTAGCAGAGTGAATCAGCTAAGCAAAGGGAGTGCAGAGAGAAGGGTCATCTGCTGGGAACAGGAGGAAAACATCAGCAAATCTTGCTGTCACTAAATTAACCTACAAAGCACTACAAGTTTGTAGCACTGGCGTCTGTTTTTAGTTCTTTCTATTGACTGAAAATGTGAAAAAAAGTATTCTGTGGAGTGCTGACTGCCATCAACTACTGCTGAAGCAAAGCTGTTACTGTGGAAAACAAAGGGTGAAGGTCTTTGAACTTTGTGTTGAAGGCAACCTGTCAATGCACTGAAAGCCAGCGCCAAACCCAGGTGAGTTGCAGGACAGAAGCAGATCCTACTTTCCTAAGCCTAAAGTGTGGATTATTTCATCATTCCTAAGGTACATATCCACAGAAGAAACAGGAAAGGTATTATTTTGGAGGCATTTCCACTTATTGAAGGCTTTGATAGCTAGGATTAGATTCTTTGATTTGGTTATACATGAGGAGTTAAACCACCATCCTCTACAACCAGAACACTTCGAATCAAAGTATTCTACACACCCCTGGGGATTGTGTTGGCAGCTGGAGAATGTTGTAGCAATTAGCCTGGAAATTGTGGAAGAGGGTGAGTCACCGTAACCAGATTAGCATGAGATAGGACTGGCTATATTTCCTTGGTTGCTCACAAGCAAAAGGAAGTACCGCTCGCAGCTGGTAGACCTGGAAGCCTGGTGCCAGTAAAGATTTCAGAGGAAGCTGGAGGCAGTGGCCTGCAGTATCAGTCTGCTTATAGACATTCAGAAAGGAGCTATGTGAATGTTTAAACTGATGGATTAACAGAGTTTCTATGTATGCCTCAGGAACTGAATCAAGGCCCAGAGCTTGGAAGTGCTGCTGGGAAGATAATGATTTCCAGGCCTTTTTATCCCAGGTAATACTACCTGGATGAGATGTTCTTTTCAAAGCAGTTGTTGCTGCCTTCTCAGGAAAGTATGAAAAGGAACCTAATCTATTCGTGTCCATTTGGGTGTACAGGACAGGTGTAAAGCACAGACACAAAGCCACCAAGTGACCTCCCTGTTTGGCATCAACGCTCCAAGGCCTGGTGTTCATTTGTACTCCATAGGGAGAGTATCTTTCAGCAGGTCCAAGGAGTGTTACAGGAGGAACCACTTCCCCAGCTGTGACTTAGCACCATGCAATTATCCTATTTCTTACTGTCAAGGCTAGGAAACCTTTGTAGGAACTCTCATAGCCACCGAAGAAAAATCAGGGAGAAATTCTGTCTTGTTTTATGCATTATTCTTCAGTAAGGATATTCAGTTATTTAAACGTTTCAGTCTTCTATGGCAGTGCAGTAGTTTCACAATTCCCTTGCCAGACCTGCCTTTCTGCTTTAAATTATCACTGCAGGAAAGACTGCTGCCTCGCTGTCATGCAGAATGCAGCACCAGGTGAGTCAGGTGTTGTACAGAGGAAGAGTACAAGTCAAAGGTCTGGCT
Organism: Eurystomus gularis; assembly: GCA_013400335.1. Classification (NCBI taxonomy): domain Eukaryota; kingdom Metazoa; phylum Chordata; class Aves; order Coraciiformes; family Coraciidae; genus Eurystomus; species Eurystomus gularis. Next base: position 37,798 of record VZZY01006269.1, on the reverse strand, counting down.
GCTGTTGCTGGCCAGACAAACACAGTGGTCCCAGGGCCTCTCTCCACTGTCAGTCCAGCCGTGCTCCTGACTCCCGCACAATTCAGTTGTGCAGTTTGGATACGATCTCTCTGAATTTCCTATCTGCAGCTTTATCTGCAAATGCCAAATATCACATCCATTGAGTAGAAGTCTTATGCTTTTCTTTATGGTGTGACTGACCTGAAGCATCTTTCACATTCCTTCCATGAGCTCAGGAACAGGCTTTGTAAGCACAAAGGGATCTTGCTAAACTCAGGTTTGACATTCCTATGTATTGGTGTACAGCCCAGTACCACTGCATTAAGCAGTACGGGGAACACTCCTGCCTCGTTCAGTGTTGATTGGGCTCTGCTTTTCCTCTTTCATTGCTGGAAGTGAAGCCAATTTCTCTACAAGCGCTGGAAACCACTTGTTTATCACCTCCATCTCTGGTCCACATTGTTTTTACAATGTGGTTTCAATGAAATCTCTAAAAGAAAAGTTGTTCCCAACAGGGAATCATAACATTTGGCAGCAATTTTTTACTTAGATAAGCTACTAATAGAGTCTGCCACCAACTGTTACTTTGACTCATAAAGGAAGTAATATGAAAATTGTTTTCCGTCATTAGAAGAATTAGTTTCAAAACCTGATAGACGAACCTCCTTTAATCCACTATAAATCTGGAGCCACGGCTCTTTGTTATGCATCTACATAGTAACTACCACAACAGTGTCATGACTCCTGTATGGTTCCTTCTACAGGTGGTCAGACCTACAAGGACCATTTATGCTACTGCAACCTTATTCTTAATATCCACCAGGCCCAGAGCCACATTTTCCATAAGCTGAAGCCAAGATTTCCATTTGTAGCTTGGAAGAACTGACCTGCAGACCTGGTCTCTGTCCTGCTCAAGGGCTTACGTTTCTCTGCCTTACTTCTGTTATCTGCCCACAACTGCACATGTTTATTCAGCTGAGGTGAGCCTCAAAAAGTAAAGTGTGCAAACAGTATTAATGATGATTTCGAGAAGCTGTAAGATCAGGTGAAGTAAGGTAATTTCAGGTGCAACAACAAGCTGGTTTTATTAGCTTTCTGCAAGTTCTGCTATAAAAAAAAAGATCTGCCAAGTGATTTGTCCTTTTCAAACCTAGGTAATGTAACAGAGGCTGAGAAGCTTGCAGTATAAGTGATGGGGACTGCATTCTGAAATATGGCTATTCAGAAAATGAGCTGAAATTGCTTATTGGAAACATTGTCCAAGAGCACTGTCTCTGACAACAACATGAGTCTGACTTCTCTCTCCTCTGCTTGGTAAAAAGGTTTCCTGTTGTTGTCCAGCAGAAGACTCTCTACAGTGGACCAGAGGGTGCTTCCCAACACTCATAAATTCCAGCTGGAGACTACTGTGTAGGCGCACATTTCAGTCATTCAGGCAAGGTCTCCATTAGCACTGCCAACAACAGCAACTCCCTGACGTGCTCTGCTGCCATCAGGCAGGGTGTGGTGCTAGGTTATTAAACTGCCTCTGCCACCTAGTTTTCATCTGACACATGCTTAATTGTGAGGATGTCCTTCCTCTTGGTGTTTAAATCAGCCAAACTGTTGATGAGAGATGTTGTCCAAATCATGTTATAGTAAAAATTATTTACAGGCACAGCCATAGTATTATGGTAGAGCCATGTTCAGACTCTTAACATGTTACCTCCTCAGGAACTTCACTGTCTTACTCCTGATGGGCAGAGATGCCATAGCTGACATGGCCGAGGGACTGTCCTGGACTCCCCTGCAGAGAGACGAGGACTACAGCATAAGCGCTACATGAGAGAGAGAGAGAGACTTTATTCAATATTCTTTGTCACCTCCAGCTATTTCTATTAATTATATGAAAGGGGGCTGGTGATAAAAGTAGAATGGCAATGTGAAAAATAAGGTAGTGTGTGAAATCAGTGGCTTATCAACCTCACTAAATGGTTGAGGATGCCATGTACTAGTAGCTGTAGGTCAAAGGTGCCATGTTTAGATGCTGAGGACTGAAATTAGAGTCTAGGTTCAAAAAAAGGTTGGTGTTCTTGCACAAGGAACAGATTTCACAACCTATCTGGCTTGGCTGTATCACAGGTAGCTATAGTTCTTCCTTTGGACTTTTAGTCCATTGGGGCACCACATTTCAGGGACAGTTTCAAATCTGGGAAGCCGGATGTGCTCCTCCTAACCTCTGCTACCTGAAGCCTATCTGGGATTGCCAGCTCTAAGAAGCAGAGTAAATAAAACATCTGGGGGAGTGAGAATGGAATAATTAAGTGTTGAAATAGCCAGACTAGAAAACATATAAATGTAATTCACCTTTGCTTTCTGCAGGGAGCAGAGGCAGTTTTAAATGGCCACAGCAGGCAGTGACAAATCCTCTGCATTACTCCCTGTGGCGCAGCGAGGGTCTTGGAAGACAGAGGCTCTGGTTCATCCACAGTCCTGATAAACAAGGTACCTGGAAAATACAAGTAAACACTCTTTCTAAAGCCAGCCCATGTTCTGGTATGGGTTCTGGAGAGCCCTGTATGTCCAGTTCTGGCAGAGCCCCTATATACCAATTGCAACAGGTAGTCCAATCCTGCCAGCTTAGTAAGTGCTGTGTTCAGCTTTACCTAAACTCCCTTGGAAAAGAAACACAGTAGAGGTTTAGTGGAAAACAGTAAACAAACTAAGCATGCAGCAGCTAACATAACTACGGGTTTGGGGCAGACAGAGAGGAACAGGTGCTTTTCTGGCCAGCCGCCACAGTTCAAAGCCTTAGTCCATATGTTTTGGTCAGGAGACTACTGGCAACTGATCAGTAAATCTATCCAAGGCCGACGTCTCTTATTTGCAGAGCAGTGGTATCTGCGGGTGCACGTCTGTTTATAACTACGCTCAGGACAGCTGATGAGGGCTAGATACCCTGTTGCAGCAACTTCTGTGTTTCTGACATTTTGCCTTTTCTTCTTTTTATCTTTAATCCAGAATATTTTCACAGCAATGGAGAAAGATAAACAGACAGTTTGTCTGTGTGAGGCTTAGTTGAATTTGATGCTGGCTGGTCTGAATCCCTGCTCAGCCTGACACAGAAGAGACTTTAACCAAGTTGTGCCCTACCTCAGATCAGCACTCTAGTCTCAACGCTCAAAGATTTGATGATCCGTTTTCCCACTTAGGCGATCTAAAGCTGTGTTGCACTGAAAGGGGAAGTCCTGTCCTCTCCACCCTTGCTTTGCAGTGTGTTGGGCTCGCACTAGTACCTGGCATGCTGAGCCAGTTCAGGTCACTGATCCAGCAGGAAGCTATCACTTTACTTTGAAGGCTTTGTCTGCAGCCTGATGAGCTTGCTGCTACAATACAGAGCAGGAATGAGAAGTCACAGGAGGGGGAAGGGCCAGAATGCCTTTTTTCAGCAGTAATGCTTGTTCAAATCAGCCTAAACTGCGTGGTAAGCCACACCCATAAATAGTTTCTAACGTCGAAAAGGTTTGACTTCAATATTTGTTTTAGCTAAAAGCATTTCCACAAGCTCTGGTAAAACTCTGTGCAGGTATCAGTGGCCCTTGGCAGAAAAGACACTTTTAAAAAAGATCACCATAAATTCAAACAGTCCTCTACCCTCTTCTAGGTAACCAGCAACTATCCCAAATCCAGAAACGCTAGTAAATGTGAGATGGTAGAGCCTATACACAGGAGGATGTTTAACCAGGAAATCCAGCCCTAAGCACCGCCTAGATCTGCTCTGCCGCGGAGGACAGAGCAGCACAGCAAGTGCACCACTGTGGGACTGAGCTCTCCTGACTCACAGCCACCTCTGAAGCATTAGGAATTGCAATTTGTTTTACTCCTGTTTGCAGATGAAGAGTGACATCCACAGCCCTTTCCTTCTCTCCTCAAGCTCTCTCTGGGTAACAGCTAATTCAGGTCCATTTGGTGATGAAGGCAAAGTTAGCATTGAAGCAAGGAAAAGGGAGTTTGCTGTCCTACTGCCTGTGCCACAGGATTCCTGTGGCATTGCTGAAGTCGTAGAGTCCATCCTTGACTCAGCCCTCTGCGGTGTGCAAGCAGATAATAGTACTGCCCTGCCTGCGAGGGCTGGGCTGAGGCTCAGCCCAGGACTCTTTCTAAAACTGGTTGGAGTCTCAGTGTCACAGGAGCTCTGTGCCTTCAGATGACCATGACTTTTGTTAAATTCCTTAGAGCTGTACAGGACATGCTGTGGTCCCACAGCACTGTAACAGAGAAGCAGACATGGGCCGTACCACCCTAGCTCAACGGGACCTGGGCTTGCTGCAATAAAGCAAATACTGGGAGGAGAGAGACTAGCTGGAGATGTGGATGGAAAGACACAGAACATGAAGAAGAAATATGGTACTACTTGCCATTAAGCAATTCTGAGTAAAACTGATCTGTGTGTCATCTGACCCCTTTCATCTCTTTCATTATACCAAGCAGATATTTTTAGTCCATTGGCATTTGGATTTGTTGCTTTCCTTTCAGTCAGAGGAGAAGGAAAACAACCCCTGATTTTACAGATAATGCAGCAGCTGCTGTAAACGCTGCTTCTTAAACCAATATCATGAGCAAATTGAATTAAAAATCAAAGTACTGTTACAAATCAAGGCTCAATCTTCTGTTTCTTGCACACCAAATATTACTGGTGGTCTCAAGATTCAAGTCTAGATCACCCTGCCTGGGAAAGCATTAAAACAAACAAACCATGCTGATTCTGTAAGTGAATCAGCAAGCACTTTCCCTAGTATTTTTAAAAATTCTGATGAATTTAAAGGATGCTCTGTGATCCTGCTTCTGAAGATTCATTCGTTCACCTTCTGGCATTCATTTAATCTGTTCATTCTACATCCTTAAAGCAGCAAGGACCGCCATGCTGTGGCTGACACACAGCCCTGGTCATCTGCAGGGGCCACACTCCAGGACCAGCCTTCCCAGGAAGGCACCCACCCCAAATGCTAGAGCAGAGGACAACTTGGTCCCCATACCAGGCCAGGTGTGACCAAGGATTGGTGTATTGCTTTAGGATGGTGGGTTTCCCAGGTATGGAGCTGGATACCAGACTCTGGACGATATCCCAGGTAAACTATCACCGTAGATTAGGTGAGCTTTTCTCTGAGTGGTCCATGTTTTCTCACTAAAGAAGTTACAGCCCTACTTCTCTCACCCCTCAACTCTGCTTACAGGGAAGCGGGCATTTCGTGTGTAACAGGATCAGCCGTGGACATAGCAATGCTTCAGTCTCCTCACAACTCTCCCTGCCCCGGTCAGCATTGGGTCTAGTTGATGGCGATGACTGGGAAGGTCATGCTGCATGTAAATGGAAAGGGATATCCCTTTGTACAACTTCCAGCGTCTCTATGTCTCTAAATACTCTGTATATGTAATAAAAGGGAGTACATAAAGCTACTTGTAATTCCTTTTACCTGTAGGTTTTGTCTGTTATTTACTATGTATGGAAAACACCATTATTTAGCATGGCTTTGGAAATCTGTTTTTGTGAATTATTTTCCTCTTCACATACACAGCAAATGTAAGAGCCCATCAAAATAAATAAGTAGGAATAACTTGGCCGTACTGTGAGGAAAAGCTGTTAAGTTTAGGACAGGTAAGGAATCTGTCATTGATTCAGGTGTGGATAACACTCCGTTTCACACACCCACTTCCAAAGTGCAGAGGAACAAATTTTACTTTTTCAGCGGTAACAAAAATGCACTGGCTAGGGTCTCAGATGTATTTGCATTGACTTAGAAGATAGCAAGTCATCTTCCTTGTCTGAAATGGAGACGAAAAGAAAGAAAATTTCCTTCAAGTGAAAAATGAAAAACAGATGAGAAGGGCAAAATATCAGTGAGGGGGTTGCCCACAAGAAGCAGTTGTTCCAGACTTTTGGATAGGCATTTGCCTATTTGAACAAACTGCTTTTATTTTTCCTTTTCTTTCTCCCACTAAGTGTTTAAGAGTGATTCTTTTAAACTGTTCAAAACTAGCTCCAGCGGGTTGAGTACAGGGAAAAAAACAACAAAAGAACACATGTAGTGCTAAGCAGAGGAGTCATCCAGCCAGCCTGCGTGAAGATTCTTCACTGCACTTTCAAGTATTTTAAGCACTTGTACGGACAAACACTGAATACCCTTGAGGACTTGAACTGAGAAGTGTATGCTGAAGATTTTGTTGGAAGCAAAGACAGTCATGGAGGAAATAATCTGTGAACACTTCCTTTCCTGATGGTATTTTGCCCTGGTAAGATAGGCAGTAAGCCAGGCGTCTTCACTAACTAGATGTTTACCAGAGACTTCGGGCAGAAGTGGGAGTGTAGTTCTGTATTCTGAAGCCTCTGTGCTGTATTTCTGGAAAGACATAGGCGCCTGAGTTCTTAATTCCCCCAGAAGAGCTGTTTATCCTGTGTTATCATATGCAGCTCCCACAGGTGCCTACTGGAATTCGATGAGTTTCTAAAAGCAGACAGCATCAACAACCAGGCATATAAAGCCGTGACCGTCTCTGAACTCTTCCTGGCTGGAGCTGTTTGATTATCAGTAGCACTGAGAGAATAACATGTGTGTCCCGCTGTAAGGACTTCTGTAAGGAGGCTGCCGGTAGATGCCTGAAGCCTACAGACACAGAGGTGGGTACTGTTGCTGGCAATCTAGCATAGACACAGATAAGAAAGTTCAGACTTGTCATTAAGGAGGAGCAGGAGATGGTGTAAGGTACTTTCAGAGGGCATCCTTGAAGAGCTCTAGCATGGCATGATACATGACAGCTAACAGCTCCCTGTAATTGCAATTACCACATAAAAGCGAAGAGAGACTACAAGCGAATACGGAGGGATATGCAACTGTGCGAACCCCTGTTGGTCATGAGACACTTACAAGCGAGCTGCACCTTGTGGTGGAAAGATGCTCCAGCCACCTCTTACACAAACCCTACTCTAAACTGATGCAGGCCCAGAGCCAAAGGCAGCTTTGATGCTTGCTTTCTCATTCTCAAATGTCAGAACAGTACTTGCTGCTGCTTCTAGCCTAAAAGTGATCCAGACTAAAACTGCAGGTGCTGCACTCCGATACAAATCATAGCATAAATATCACTACAGTCACTGCATGTCACAAACAGGTTTATTTCAAAATGCCCATTGCAACATTTCTCTTCTATTTGGCTGTTTTACAATCCTTCCTCGACTCCTGTCAGCACACTTGCCATTGGGAGGTGAGCAAGATGGTCTCATTTTGCCCCTCGTCACCCTTGAAGGCACAGCTTGTTCAATTCACCTGTGAAAGGACATGAGGGGACTTTCATGTGACCGTTCTGTAAGATAAACAAATGTGGTGATTTCACACAGTCAGGTTTTTTCGCAACATAGCCACGTATCTATTACATCCGATTTCCTGCTCAGCCTGTATGCAATGCATTCTGGTAAAATAAGGGGAAGTGACAGAGACACTCATATGTATGGCTGCACTGGCTTAGGTCTCTGCCTGGGGACACTGCATTGCACAACGACCAAACTGCAGAGCACAACATGCCCTGACCCTATCTCCTTCTCTCACTCATCTCCCATCTGTCTGTGCAGGGGCTCCTGTAAAGGTACGGAGGGCACGGCAGCAGTAGCTCTGCACCTGAACAGGGGGATGTATCTCTCACCAGAGGACCTATAGCTATCCCACTGCCCCTTTGCAACATAGTGCCTTCAGGCTGTCTGTCAGACAGGGTAAGAAAATCCAGTAAACAAGAGCACAAATCAAAAACAATGTTGTGACCTATTTAATGGGGAAAAGACTATGCTGACCCAAGCTACTGGCAAAACTTGTTTAATTGCTATAGTGCTAGCCAAGTAAGTCATGTGTGGACACATGCGTTTGAAGTCACCATGCTAGCAGGGCCCCTGCTCAACACACTTAAATGTCTCTGTAAATGCTTGGCAGGACGGGAATGTACCTAGGCACATGCTACTGCTGCAGGAGCAAAGAGTCTGGGAGTTGTTTCATCTTTCAAAGGAAAAGCATAATGCCTTTCTTTGTCCAGTGCTCAGGGTGACTCATGCATCCATGGTAGTGATGTTAATTAATCCTACTCTGCTCAGGCTCCATACTGAAGAAGGTCCTATAGAGAAGAGTGCCCTCCACACCATTTTCTGTCTCAGTCTGTTCTTTCAGTTACCCTCTCCATGTAGATAGATAGCTGGGCTTTTCTGTCAGGGAAAACAGCTTGAGGACAAGAAAAGCAAGAGTTTGCAGGGATGTTTACAGCACAGAGGATGGCTTTTTTAGTCAAAGTGGAAAAAACCCCAAATCTATAACCAAATGCACCCATTCCAGCCTGAGGAAGGTCAGAAGAAATCAAGCTCTTCAAGTGACAAAACAAAACTCCACAGAAGCTGTAGGACAAGAAAACATACAAGGCAAGGCTCAAAGATTAGGGTGGAAAAGGCTGTAACGAGGCCTATGTAAAATAGGAGCTCTGATCTTCTGCCCTCACCCTGCCAGTTTCCATGCACAAGTAATGTGAGTGACTTCTAATCTCATCTGCGAGTGGCATTGCTCCATCAACTCTGCCTAAAGAAAATGCTCAGGTCATGATGCTCAGAGTCTTCTCCTCCCCTCATGTGAGTTCAAATAACTTCTGAGGGAATAAAACCTGGAGGGTTTGGAAAAGAATGAGAAGCATCCCACTAGCATGAAAGACCTTCTGCACAAACAGCAACACCGCCAACATCAACTCACCATATTCAGGCCCTCGGTTTGGACTCTTTGGACTTTTTATATAACTATGAAATACTGCTGAAACACTTGTGTAAGTTGGAACAAAACACTAATGATCCTTATACTCTGCACTGCAGAGAGTAACACCTGCAGAAGTTGCTGCATGAGCTTCACAGCAGCTTTGGGACAGGGAGAAAATTTCTTCTCACCAGATCCACTTGCCCTCCATAGCTTACAATTTGCTTACACAACTCTTGGAAAGTTGGTATTTCTCAAGTTAATGTTCGCACAACAAAAATCTCAGGTTACTCTCCATTTAGTCCTCTGAAAAATACCATCTTAAATTATACACTCTTCAAAACGCACTTTCTTTAGTAAGACTGCATATGTATTACCTACAACTATTTTTTATTTCACAGTCTTCATGAAATTTAATGCTGCAGTGTTGAAAAAAAATGAGGCGCTGCATTACAACTGGATAAAAGACTTCGTGTTATCAGCTATTCCTTGAGCAAAAATAATTAATTCTGCCATCTCACTGAAGCAGACAGCTTAGGCGTTTAGGGCTCAGCCCTGCAAACATCTAGAATTGTGAGTGTAATCCATCCCTGTGAGTGAATGCACAGAATTATATTAAATCACCTCTGTGGATTACATTACTGGGCATGGTTTTTCACTGTCTTCAGAACTGGGTTGGCTGGAAGTTTCTGCCAAGTGTTTTGGAAGTGGCATCTATAGAAACGGGAAAGTGTTCTATTTTTAAAATCCGTATTAAGTAATGGATTCCTCATGCAGTATGTTGAGCTTTAGTGCTGATCCTTTCAGGCTAACTGCTCTTCTAAGACGTTTGGTTAGAAAAACTATTGACATTTACTGTCATTGTTGGTTTCTGCTACTGATGAGAAGTACATTGCCACATCATACTTGGCAGTCGCAGGGTGTTTAGTCTTTACAGTGATTTCACTTTCCCCAGAAGACTTCACATAATCAAAAATAGTCAAGCAGAAAAGGAAAATTCATCCTGTCTTTGCCTCCTTTGTCTGCAGTCTGCCTGCTTGCAGCGCAAAAGCTTGATCATCCTAGCCAAGGACACTTCACTGCCCCTTTGCTTCAACGCACCAGTTTCTTTACAAAAGAAGTGCAGGTAGGAATGTACTCCCTCTTGCTCTTCATAGCTACGATTAATTATTTCAATAATCAGTCTGTCTTCAGTAGTGACACAGGGGTAGCTATAGGATCTTCTGCAGGTAAATGAGAGAACCAGCTGGGGAGACAGCCAGGCAACATGGATGGCAAGAAAAAGAAGGGGGAGTGTAGAACTGGTGAATTCTCATTATGGTTGGATCTCTCTTTTGTCTCCTCTTCCACCTTTCCTCTCTGTATCTCTTCCCATCTCCACTGAGCAAGTGAGCTGTACGTGCTCAGACTGGGGAGCACCAGCAGCTGCCGAGCACTATTTCGTGGCAGCTGTGGTCTGCCTGGCTTTCCCCCACCCGGGGCTCTGGTTTGGTTTTCTTTTGTCTTACCACACTGGAGATGTCTCCCTTTCACAGATGACTTGTGATGGCCAGTGTGCTTAAAAGATACAGGAGGAGGGAAATACACACATGGATAATGTGATGCCCTAGGTCTCATATTTAGAGAAAAAAAAACAAATGGAAGGTACAGCTGGTCTGACTAAGAAAGCAGGAGCAGGCAAGTGTGAATCTCACCATTTATTCTGCATTGCCTACTTAGCAATACTCTGACTGCCACTCTTTGAGCTCAGCCTGCGTGGGGATGCAGGATAGGGCACCCTATGCTTCACTATGATTCACACGAAACTGAGCATTATCTTTTCAAAGCAGGAAAATGGAAAACACTAGTTGTGCTGAATTTCTGTTTGCACTACCTATTTATAAGAAGTCCCTGCTTCATAGCACACTCAGCAATTTAGTGAGAAAAACATTGGGGTTAGTAACTTCAAAAAGCTGTTTGAGATATGTGAGGTAACCCTGTCTCTTCCCAGAAGGAGTGGGAGGGAGGAACAAAACGGAAACACAGGGGAAAAACAACAGGCAACAAGCGGGTGAATTTCATAGGTGCACAATTGCAAGTACATAAATGAAGTTGAGGAGAAGGTTGTCCAGGGACTTGCGGATAAAACTGTTCTTTTATGATATATCTCACCTACTTAGCATTCATAAACAGCCACCCGCAGCCACACTATCTGCAGTCTTATCAGAAAAAAAACCACTGCACACAGCAGCTGGGTTTCCATGAATGTACCTTTGCTGTAGTATGTGAGATCAAATAACCAGCATGCTCCTAAACTCTTTTGCTCAAGGAGGAGAAAAGCAACAACTCAGCCAAGATGTCACTAGGTCATGACATTTCCAGTCTGTTGTTTTCTCCTGCAGGCCTGTAGTGTATTCAGGGATCACACAGTTGCTGAATTCTTACATTCTTTCCAGTGTTTTGCATGAAACCAATGGTTCTGAGTCTTTTTCAAAGAACATACTAACATTTTATTGGAGAAGAAAAAAAAAAAGAAAAAAAAAAAGAAAAATCGGCTTGAGATTTGGCTTTCATCTTTTGCCCCTAAAGTTTAGGCAGCCCTGCAGTGACACATACCCTGATTTGTCAGCTGGAGGAATTTGTCTCTGTAGCCAGACTTTAGCTAGGAAAATATGTAAGAAAGTGTCCTGACAGCTGTGTGGAGCTTTTATAGAGACACCAATCCCAAATTATTTTCCTGCCCCACAGGCTTTAATTAACAAGGCATCTCTAGTTAATGTTCATGGAAAAGGAAGGCATTACATTGAGTAGTGATACGATTACGATGACGTATTTTATTATCTCCTTTTTATTTTGGTCTGATTATCTTCAATCAAGATTTAGCTGAAAATATAGAACGTGTATCTGGAGTGGCTGCTGCCCTCTGCTTCTTTCAAAGGAATAGTGATAAAGTAAGGCTGACACTTAATGAAACTGAGTTTTACAGAGTGAATAGTCTTGCTGATAAAGGTTGGGGGCAGGAGGAAGGAAGAGCTTATTGTTGCTCCTTTTTGTTTTGAAGTAGTTTAGGTATAGAAGAGCACTATAAAGAGCTATGAACTTACTTTGATGAGTGGAAGACAAAAAGCTAGGGAAAATGTTGAGAAATCTCACATACTCAAGCCAACTATCAGTCGCCTCTGCCAACTCTGTCCTTTGTTTGTCTTCATTTTCACTCTGCACGAACAGCTGTCAGCACGCAACCTTTGTCACATGAGGAAAGGTTAAGAGAAAGACCACTGGTGGCAGAGGGACCCGCAGATGAGGAAGTGGACTTCTACCTCACTGAGGTTATCGCAGGAGGAGCAAACAACCTCAGTGGCACTGGGTTTGTACAGGATCATCTGCGAGGCAAAAAATTCTCCCTGGGTCCAGGTGAAAAGGGCATGTTACGGCCAGAGCTCAAACATGCAGACATATCTCTGCTAGCCATTCTGGTATCATCTGAAAACAAGTGCATATCGAATCCTGTTTAAAAGCAAACATGGAAAGCCAGACACTTATCTGAGTCTGGACTTGCTAAACTATTTAAAAAAGAAAATCTGTACCTACCAGCTTTTGTTTGATAGCTCTTTAGAAGCTGGTTTAATAAACCAGGCAATTGAAGACTCAAATGTTTTATATGTAGTTTTAAAATGTAGCAAGATACAGAAATAAGTTACGGGCCAGTCTCAGAGGGATTTTGCCACTTCTTTTTGGCTTGCTTTTCAGTGACAAGTAAAGAAGAGGAGGGGTAAACAGCTTCCTATGTGGAATTAGAAATGTTTAGCCAGCTCAAGAAAGTCTAATCCAATATTTGATTCAAGAATTCTGTAATTTTAACTACTGCTTCAGGCAAAGAAATTTTAATACTTCTTTGAAGAAGCATTTTAAGTTAAATGATTGTAATATACTAAATGCAGAACATGACTAAAATATGTTTTTCCACTAATAGTTTACCCTACTTTCTAGGCATTTTCATGTACATTCCCTGAATGGTTTAGGACAGTACAAATTCAGCCCATTGAACAATACACAAAACAATGTGTGTGATGTTATACCTGAGCTAGGGATATGTTATTTCATGAAACAATTACTGGTAATGCAACAAACTCCAACCCCAAATCCAATTCCAAAAATACTCTTCTTGCTAGGAAAAAAGAATAATTAGAGAAAATATTTTAACCTTTACATATTCGCCACTGTGCTTCTAGTCCAGGTAGCCACAAAATAAGGTTTTACAGGTAAACTCTAGACTGCTGGCGTGTTGAATCTTTTGCTTTCTCCCTTCCTTCTTTCTGACTCCATTGAAGGATTTAGGGATTAACCTTTTGCAGCCAGACTGAGTGTACCTAGTTCTAGTTCCAAGTGTCAGGACGGAGGGCCTGTGTACATTTGCATTGAAACCTGCAGCAAAGAAAGCCTCTGTCAGCAGAGATGGCAGCTGGGGCAGCCTGCGTTCACCCAGGCACACTAACTCCCACGGCACAGAGGAGGGACACATCAGCCAGTGACTCCTGTGCCCCCTCAGCGTGGCCGCCTCAGCCTTTGCCAACTAAAGAAAGCTGAGAGGAGCCCGAAGTGTTCTCCCTTAAACACGCCCTGTGTTTTGAGCGGTTATTTGCTTAGTCAAACACAAGATCCTTAAAAAAGAGTTAACTGGGTGAAAGGAAACAGCCAGCACTGTGTTTGGATTGCATTGTGTGCTCAGATGTCTGTCCTTCATGCTAATGGAAGGCATTTTGGGGCTGCTATCAGGGGACAGAGGAGCAGAAGGCAACACAGGCACGAAGCACTGGGACAGCCCCTGGGCAAAGGGGTTTCACCACCACCTTTCCAGCAATGGGCAAAGGTCAAATTTTTGCATTAAATCATGGGTGTTGTAGGTCATGAGTTGATTGCAAGCCAGTGTGTAAAACAGCTTATTTGGCTGATACCTGAGTCTCTGACTTCCAGTGATACTGGTCAGGGAGGGAGGAATCTGCAAGTAAAGGATGCTGACATGTAAATGGTGAGGCTAGGACTAGAGTAGGCCTAAATGTTAGGTAGCTTGGCTGTAGCCCAGCTGTATGCTACCATAGGCATGACCACGATCACCCCATGCCAGCCCACTTTTCTAGTACTGCCCGACCACACGCCAACTGAACACCTGCAGTATGAGCAGAGGACAACTCTAGTGACAGGGATGAGAAGTGATCATATGAATGCTGTGTCAGTCATGTGCTGTGCTCTTCTGCAAGCCTAAGGGTAGGGTCTAGCGAAATCCCTGTGGATGTTCCCATATGGAGCAAAAGGAAATTGCATAAGCTTATAGCTAGCTGCTCATCAGGCCAGTCAGAGAAGCAGCATTCAGCTCTGAGGCTGCTGCACCATGCATGGTGTTGTCCTAGAGTCATCAAGACACCACTGCAATGTGAAACAGTTTCCTAAATACCTCATTTCATGCTGGCCACTAACTGACCCAGCTTCATCCTGAATCCAGATGAATGTCACCTTGTGCACATGCACTTTCAGTGCCCCATGAGGAACCAGTGCAGAAGTCCTTTTCCTTCCACTTTGCTGTCCTTAAGCTTTGGGATGTACATTTAGGATGCACCACAGGTAGAGGGTGATCAAAGAGGGAGAGATCAAAAGAAACTCTGCTCTACTGATAGTGAGAAGATTCCAATCAAGCAGGTCTCTGGTGGCCAGAAAGGTCCTATAAAAGACCTAGTGTAGTGTCTGTTTGCCACAGTGATTAAACAGTTGTTAAAACATTTGAAATGATTATGTAAATCTGACAGCATTACCAGCATGCTGGTGTTCGATGGGCTGAGTATGTTTCAGCTGTCCGTCAGACAGGGGCAAGGCAATGTGCATTGCACTGATTTATATCACATCTGTTTGCATTCCCAAGCAAGCCAGCCCTTGCATTTATTTTGATTAGCAGAAGACGGGGAAAAAAGACGTGTTATGATTTACCATGGCTGACATCTGTATTGAAGAGTCTAGAGTGATCTGTCTAGGATGATCTATCCACAGGTCATTAATTTGATTTCAGTGGCCACAACAGTGTGGTACTGCTTCTTTTTGCCTCAGTCTTCCAGTACTCTTCAGGAATAACAGCAGTTGTGAGTCACCACTACTCTTACCAAAAAAAGCACATGCACCGGTCTCGTTTTCCTCTGACCTGATTTTCAGGAAAACAAACTTTAAACCAGTATTTGATTGTTTCAATTGCCTCTCTCCCCTTCTGCAAGCAGCTTTTGTTTAACCTTCCCTCACATGATCTGTTAATGAAGTGCAGCCTGTAAATATTAAGTTTAAAAATAATTCGTCACATCATTCGCAGTCTCTAACCTTATCACGGGAAATGCTTTCCAGCATGTCAGCTTGCTCTTTAGACACCACAGCTCCAAGAACAACAGGAGACAGACAAACAGATTATTTTTTTTTCATGCTCTGCGACTGTTTACAACAGCTTGCAGAAGCACACACATTGCACTCCAGCCGTTATACTGCTGGATTTGTACTTATCTGAATTTTATTACTGCTTCAGAAATGTTGAATCAAGAAGTGATTTAAAATATTTAATAGTATATGAAATATTCCCAAAAGCCTTCTTTAAATTCTGTTCAGATGTTTTCCCTGTGATCTCTAGAGATGGGCAGTAAAATGTTGGTCTTGTTTAGAGGAACTTTACAATACAGACAGGATTTGCAACTTCCAACTGGTTACAATAAAATTTTAAATTAAGAGTCAGGAAATAGTAACTACTTTTCTGTAAAAATTGAAAAAATATCCTTTTTAGTTTGGGGGAAAAAACAGCAATGTCCTTTAAATTTTAAGGGAACATCAATACAATGTGGAAATTATTCTGTATTTGTGAACTTCTACATCAGCAGGTTAGTATGACACTTCCCCACATCCTCCCATTATTTCTCCAGGTTAGCTTTTAAAATCACAGATCTCCTAAAATCCAAAAATTACCATCCACCAGAAGGCAGGAGGAGACATTGAGTAAAGAATAAGGAATCAATTAAGTTGAGGTTTGAAATTTTAAATACGTGAGTTACACCACGGTCAAAGATTCAAAGCTGACTTTAAGACTGACTCAGTATTTAACCTCTCTAAAAAAAAGCAAGTTAAGGTAAAAGAAAAAAGAAACCAAAACAACTCATTTTTTCCATACATACAAAAATAACTTTATCAGAAAACCTCACAGGAAAATAATATTGCTCTGGGCAACCCTAAGCCTGAAGTAGTGGCGACAGCAGGACCCCCACCTGGTCTTTCTTGCAAGGCAAGCAATCACTTGCATCATTCCCCAAATCCTGTGACCAGGTAAGACATTGAGATGCAAACCAAGTCGCCTTTGCCTTGTGGGCCAGCAGAGAAGCTGGAATGCAGTTTCTTATCTGCCACTTGGGTGAGGAAATGATGGTTCTGGGAGATCACAAGACTGCTGAAAACAAAGAAGCGTTTCAGAAGGGATGTGTCACTGCTTCTCAGCCATCTCCAGGGTCTTCAGAAAATTCACAGAACCCTATCTATTTTTTCCTTGAATTAGATGCTGCTTCCTTTTCTAACCTAATAATGATGCAACTAACTTCATTATGGGTATTCCAACTGAAGTACAGTTTGAATCTAACTTTTTACTCGGGAGAATCAAAAACAAAGATTCTTAAGTGGGTCTTATGAACATCGTTAGTGCCAGAAGGACATTATAAACTCTAGAGCCACCTCAGACGGTATAAGAATAACTGTTCTATAATTGTTTTCTCACATCCTCCTAGCTTTCTGAAGCAGCCAGTCTGGTGTTAGAAATTCACTGTCCTTCTTTTCTGTAAGAATAATCTTTACCATAAAATAGAAGGAAAACATGATTATTTTTCAGAAAAGGAAGTTGACCTGTTTTTTAAAAAAGTTTTGTTTTCCTAAACACAAATACGACCCTGTCATTTCTTACAACATAAACCAGACTCTGGCATGTAAAATCAGCACAGTAATCTCTGCAATATACCTGTGCTTTTCTAAACTGAATCAGTGTTTGGCTGAACAGAAGTACATGTGTGGCTGGAATTTTATCTTTTTTTGGTAACATCTAATAAAAGTTGGTCAGTGAAAGCTTGCTATTTTGCATTTGAGTGTTGGTAACACTTTACAATACAACTTGACTAAGACCATGCTGCTGAAGTCCATTTTCCAGTCATGGTATAGTAAGGTAAAATTACAGAAAACGGCTTTAAGCCAGAGGACTATAACCCGGTATAAATAACCATGTTCACAGTCATAGCTTTTTAAGTAAGTCAGTTCAGCTTTTCTTTTATTCCAGAAATAAAGGTGCCAAATCCAGTCTTCATAGTAATGCAAAAATCAATGTTTTCCTAAAAAAAATGCCCTTCTTTTGCTGTTTGGATAAATGGCATCCAAAGAAAACAGTTGTTTTTACTTCAGCAAGGATCATGGCACATGAGTTGGAAGGTCTGTGGAAGCTGCTTGTGAACACACTCTTGTCAGTTAAGTGTGATACAGCTTACTCTGTTTACATTGCACATATATATGGTTTTGAAACCTTGCCAGCTTGCTGTAGCTTTGGAAGTCAACGACGACTACAAAGGAGCTGTGCTTTTCTGATTTCTGGGTCTTCTTCTGTTAGATACAGCTTGGCCCTGTCCTCTGTGCATTTGTACCAGGAGAACAAAGAAGAAAAAGGATTTAAAAGAACAAAACGAGTTTCAGAAATCCTAGATTCAAATAAGTAGGGTGGTTCCAGAGGGGGAGAATTGTGCTGCACACCTGGGACGTGCACTGGCAGCTGAGTTTCATGTTGATGAGACACTTCACTCCTCCAACTGCAGAGGCAAGACACCACCATGCAAGTTCTTGGGACAACTGAGAAACGCATGGCCTCTGTCATCTAGTAACTTATAGGGCCAGATAGCTACAGGGCGGCTGGCAATCTTCTGGCTGTTGCAATGGAAACATCACCAGTTATTAAAAGGTGTTGTTCCCATCTGTTCGAAGAGCAGCATGCCTTTGGCAAAATGGTTGGAGTTTTGCATATATAGAGTTCCTCAAAAGCTAGTTTTTTCAAAGCAATTTGGAAAGTTACCCTGCAAGTCTTCTTTCCTCAAAGTTTTGATCTTTAGGTTTTTGCAGAAAGGACTGTGACTACTGTGATGAGCACAGCTACCTAGGTCTTCCCTGGGCTAGATGGCATGGCTTCAGTTAGGCTTTTAAGCAAAGGAACTGAAGGAGCTATTGGTTTCACCCCTTCTCTCTGCTGACCTGGAATGAGTGCTTTGCACACAAGACCTCCATGTGGTTGCTAGTTCTGAGAGACATGTTTTCAAAAAAGCAAAGACTGCTGGGGCTGGTGTGACTGAAGCAGGGTGTCACAAGCTTGCACAGTTTGACAGAGAACGATTTCTAGCAGTATTTGCCCACTTATGACCTCTAACTGCTGCCACTGACACGCTATACATTTCAGCAGGCCACCAGCATGCTGGGTTTGCAGTTTGCCCTGTGAACATATCATGGTGCATAGACAGGAGCAGTAGGAAGCCTGCTGGGATAGAGGGATGTCTGGTAACTGTGCTGCATGGCATTTTTACCTTGGCTGATGTTGTGAACAGTCTCTGCAGCACTGCTGGCAGTCTTCACATCGATGATAATATAATACAACTTTGGGAAAGGAAATGTTCGTCCAAGAGCTGCAGGTAGCCCAGGGCCAGCTTCCTATCACAGGTTTCTAAATGGCATTCTTGTGATGACCAGGTTCTGACCACAGCTGTTGCTGTGCTGATTTTCCTTGCATATGCTTATGTTTCTGCACCTGGGGTCCCCAGCCTCCTTCCCAAAACACCTGGGGAACTCTGTCCATGTTGTTGACTCAGTGCAAGCCAAAGTCAACACGCTGAAGGTGACAGTATTCCTGTCTCCTTCAAGAATTTCAACAAATTCCCAGTTAAGAATGTATGGTAGGTTAAATAAACTTGTAGGGTAAACTTACCTTCATAGTAAAAATGGTATCTGGCATTGGCGTGAGTGTATGTGCACTGAGTATTCACAAGGAGAGGTGGCACAGTGGTATCACATGCTAGCTGACTACATGGTAACTTCCCCAAAGAGACAGAACCTCATACCATCTGCAAAAGCATATTTGTCTTGGTGCATCTCAGGGTATATTACAAAACCACAGAAGACACAAGATCCATAGCGTAAGACCTCCTGTAATTTTGACCTTACGTCCTGTCATGCCAGCTAAAGTTCCTACCCTTTTAGAAAAGAAGTCCTTGACCATACTTCATTGAGAACTCAACTGTAGCCTTTCAGTGCTCAGTTGATACCAGACACAACTGCAGAAATACAGACTGTATGTCACACTCTTTTTCTCCCTTTCAGAAGACGTTTCTGTGATGCAGCCACTGGCCACCACTGTAACAACTTAAGGCAAAACGAGAACTTTCAGAAATTTCAGCCATGAAGACCACTGCGAATTCGATAACACAGCTTTGTTTACATATTTACAGCAAGTAAATATGGAAACGATGAGCAAGTAGTTCCTAAAAATTGCAATGCATCCAGTGTGCATTTGCTGCAATGCTCTTTTGAAGAAGTCCTTTTCATGTTTTACATTCTTGCTCCAAGTGGCTTGGCTGCACATGTGTAAACCATCCTGGTAGATCAGCCCTGAGTGTCTATATGCAAGCTTTCACTGAAGTACTCTATCCTTAAAACATCTTATTTTCTCAGAGGTTTCACAAGGCTTGCTTATGGTTACCTGCTAATCAAGGAGCACCATTGCTGGGTGTATTTAGGCTTTTTTTTTATGAAGTCGGTGGACTAGTTCAGTGGCAGCAGACTGGCACGGGTACTTTAAAAAGACAAGACAACCCCTCCAACTTCTCGTCGTATATTTGGCTCTGCGGGGCTTCCTTGGGCCAAAGATTGCTCCTGGGATAATCTGGTTAAGGAAACGCGTATTGCTCATTTTAACGACATGCTGTGTGTCAAAAAAGGGAGAAGCACGTATCATCATATGATTTCTTCCTTTTTTCAGTTGTGTAACAGCCTACAAAACCCATTTTTTACTCTAAATACTGGCTTTCAAGTTTGAAAGCTAAAGCTATGGGCAACGCTGTCTTCACAAGAGTTCAAGGGGCACCTCGCACAGCTCTTGCAGTTAGTTCTACAACGAGAGGCAAGTTCCCTGTTAAAAATCAAAGCCTGCCTGCCCCTGCTTAGATGCAAACCAAGTCCA
>VZZY01006269.1:0-17015 GCA_013400335.1 Eurystomus gularis | reverse complement strand
CCTCGGACGGGGTGGGGGCGGCCAGCCTCCCTGCCTGCTCCTCGCGGAGGGCGTCGGGGTCGGCGGCTCGCTTTTCTGTCTTGGGAAGGGCTTCTGAAGGAGCCGGGGGAGCACGCTGTGTGTCGGCGAGCAGGCCTGTTTCGGGTCCGGCGTCCGCCTCCGTGCTCGGGGCTGGGAGGCCGAGGGCTGCCCGCCTGCGCCTTCCCTGAGCGGCCGCTGCTCCTCCGTCCCCGACAGATCTGCCAGCATGAATCCGTGTCTGACCGCGCTGTGCCTCTGCTTGGGACTGGCCGTCGGTGCTCCGAGAGCAGACCACGATCTGGACAGCCACTGGAAGCTGTGGAAGTCGTGGCACAAGAAGGACTACCATGAGGTGAGCGCCCGGGGATGCGCGCTCGGCTCAGCAGGGCCCTGCCAGCTGAGTCATGTACGCCTGGCTTCAAAGCTGGCCATGGCCTGCGCTGGGGAAGGGTTGTCCTCCTCGCCCTAGGTCCCTTTCCCGTGTTGGTGCATCGACTCGGCTGTACTCTACCCTCGCTTTTGTTACGAGGGTGGCAAAAAGACCATCTCTTAAACAGTGCCCAGACGTCCCATTCGAGTAGCCTGCTGTTGCTCGAGTGTACAAGCCAGAGCAAAGCGTGTTAACGTGCAAGGGAACTTTAACTGCCTCCTTGAAGTATGCTGTTTTCTTGCCCCTCAGAGAGAAGAAGGCTGGAGGAGAACGGTGTGGGAGAAGAACCTGAAAACGATTGAACTCCATAATCTGGAGCACACTTTAGGAAAGCACAGCTACAAGTTGGGAATGAATCAGTTTGGTGACATGGTATGTAGAGAAGCATGAAGTATGCAGTTCTCGACAGTGCTGTGTAATAGACAGTGACTGCATGTCTCAAATTTTCTTCAGACAACTGAGGAGTTCAGACAGCTGATGAATGGCTATGCACACAAGAAGTCAGAAAGAAAGTACAGAGGATCCCAGTTTCTTGAGCCACACTTCCTGGAAGCACCTCGATCTGTAGACTGGAGAGAGAAGGGTTATGTAACTCCAGTGAAAGACCAGGTATTATCTGATGGTAGATTTTTAACCAGTTACAAGTCCAGTTTCCTGAATGCTGCCTCCACTCCCACAGAGGAAAAACACTGTGGACTTGCTTAATGAAGCCTAGTGCAGGCTTACTAAATTAAGTACCATTTTGAGACAATTGCTGTACATCTTTAGGACCCTTAGAAGTTCTGTCTTAAGAACTGAAAAGACTGTAGTATCTTCACTTGTTCGTGCTAGGAATGTGAAAGTGGAGTTGTTCTTGTGGCTTGTTTTTCATGTTCCGATCGTGTAAGGGAAGTGCAATTGCCTAATCTGTCCGGATTTGTAACTTGTGATTTTGTTTCTTGCTTCAGGGTCAGTGTGGCTCTTGCTGGGCTTTCAGCACAACGGGAGCTCTTGAGGGGCAACACTTCAGGAAAACTGGCAAACTTGTTTCTCTGAGCGAACAGAATCTGGTGGACTGCTCTCGCCCTGAAGGGAATCAGGGCTGCAACGGTGGTCTCATGGACCAGGCTTTCCAGTATGTGCAGGATAATGGGGGGATAGATTCAGAGGAGTCCTACCCATACACTGCCAAGGTAAGTGTGATAGCTGAACTTGTATTGGAGGTGTCACATCTTTTGTGTGGACAAGCTATGTGTTGGGAAAATCATACCTAGAAAAGACAATGTCTAAGTAGTAATCAGGACATCTGTTCCTGTTGCATCTTTCTGAAGAAAACTAGAATGACTGCTAGCCCTAGCAGGAATCACATGATGCACTGGTCTTTGAGGTCAAAATCTGTCCAGACCAGTTGGAAAAACTAGAGCAAATGCTTTTATTCCTCCCCCTCATTGCTACCATCCTATTGGATGTTGTGCCTTATCTTGGTTGACACACCAAACCAGAACCCAGCCCTTGTCAACAGTGTATTTAGTGGCAGGGGTGCAATTCAGCTTCCCATGACTGAGCTATTAGGCAGTTGCTACCCACAGACCAGCTATTTCTTGCAGCTAGTGTGATTTGTTTCTTAACAGTAGTTCTTGGCAATGCCCTAAGGTCTATTCTGGACTAACTGTGCATAAATGCTGATAATGGGCAGACTTCTAAAATACCTCTAATGATCTACCAGAAGTTAAACAGACATAAAGAGGACAAATCAGTAGTGAATTGGTATCGCTTGAGGGTCCATGGTTTTGGCTTTTTACCACTTGGAGTTTTGCTCACTATAGACAGTCTTTTAGCAGCTTATTTTGTGCTGTCTGAATGTGCAATAGCAATGCCACTTGTGAGCAGTGTAGGAGCCTTTGGATTTGGGTTCCTGTTCACCTGCATCCCTGTGATCTAAATTGTTTCCTAATCTTTGCATTTCCAGACATCACAGTTGGTTATAGGAAGTGTGTAATTTGCTGGGTACAAAAAGTAGGCAATGTGTATGTACTCTGTATTCCTTCAGTTGGGGGGAGGCAAGTTTGAGTAATATTTTACCATGCAGGGAAGGGAGGGATGTGGTTACTTCAATCTGTTTCAATTTCGCATTGCCTGATTTCCAGACTAGGCCTCTCTTCTGGGCTAAATGTCTGAGGCACCAACAGTTCATGCTTCGTTATAAAAAAGATAATGTGAAGAAGCACAGAAATACATGAATGCTGTATGTAAGGCTATAGAATACAAATGACTTCCAAATAATTCTGTAGTTTTTCAGACTATGACAAACTAAAATTGCGGATTTTAAGTGCTTGCTCAGTGAGCAGTTTCTGGGTTGCTTTGTAATTAATGAATACTTGGCTCTCTTCCATTGCCCATTAATGCATTCAGGACCTTCTTCCTCCCTGAAAAGAGATTTATCTGCCCACTAAAGAAGACAGGGTTCCCGAATGTGATGGTCCTTTGCATCCCATTAAAGCTTTCATTTCTGGCCCCACTGTCCTTTGGTTTTTTTTGTACCTTTGAGAAACTCAAGCAGCTTCTGTGTTCTCCCTCTGCTCTTCTCACTGTTGAAGCAGTTTGATCCTCTTCAGTCCTTTGTTTTCAAGGCAGCAGAGTCACAGAATGTCTGGAAGTTCCTGTGCTCACCTGTGTGTTAATTGGAGAACTATGTAATAACTAGGGCTTTCTTTATTTAGGATGATGAAGACTGTCGCTACAAGGCAGAGTACAATGCTGCTAATGACACTGGCTTTGTTGACATCCCTCAAGGACATGAAAGAGCTCTCATGAAAGCAGTAGCAGCTGTGGGTCCAGTGTCTGTTGCTATTGATGCAGGCCACTCCTCATTCCAGTTCTATCAGTCAGGTGGGGATTTGTAAGCAACTTGCATGTGGAGAACTCTTTTCTGAACACTTGGTATTCATTACCCTTCAGTTTAATAGGTAAAAACCCAACAACTGTGATCTTGAAACATTTAAGCAACTGAGGAAGGACATAATCAGGACTGCTTTTACTTCTAGTCCAGGTTCTCCGTGCTTTGTACTTCTTGCATGTGTGTACTTGTCTCTCAGCTTCTGCCATGATACACCTATGACTCCTTTCCCTGACTCTGAAGGGGCTGAGCAACATTTAATTTGAAATACACAGAGCTGCTGGTAAGGGAGAAGGGTTTCTTGCAGATGAGCTTGTTCACATGTGAATTTGCACCTCTGCAGGTATCTACTATGAACCAGACTGCAGCAGTGAAGACCTGGACCATGGTGTTCTGGTTGTAGGTTATGGCTTTGAGGGCGAAGATGTAGATGGGAAGAAATACTGGATTGTTAAGAACAGGTAAGATCTCTCTCTATGCATTGTACCCTTTGGAGGTAGGGGAGAATGGAAGGTAGTTTGTCAGTTATAGGGGAGTGGGGAGACAACAGCAATTAAAATCTGCCTCTAGAAAAGCTGAAGACTGTTCTCAAATTGTATTGTATGACAAAAGTTAAACCTGACTCATGCTGCTGCTAGCCTAATAAAGTAGGCCCAAAGCAGCAAACTCATTCTTCTGCCTTTTCAGTTAACTCAAGGCAGGTCGGTACTGGAACAGCCTAGGAAGCTGGTAGATGTTAAAGTGGCAGAGCAGGAGGAAAGCGGGTTGTAAGGGTGCAATACACTTTAAAATTGTTTTTTTGAACCAGAGTGATGCTCACTTGAGTGAGAGAGGGTAATACTTGAACTTTTAAAGGTGGAGTTAATCCATGGGTTGCAGGGAAAAATAGTAAATTAGTGCCAAAGGGCACATCATGTGAGCTTGTCTCATTACTGGGGCACCACCCTTAAATGCTGCTTGCAATCTTGATCTTCCTTTAAAGTTGGCTAGGAGCTATGCCTGAGCTTCAGGCGCCTGTAATCCAGGATTTCACACCACAGTCTCCACTTAGCAAGAGGATGTCTGCACCCTGTATTCCTGTTAGCTTGGGTGTTTAATTGTAACATGTTTAATTGCTGAAAACCACTTTTGTTTGGTTGCAGCTGTCTTGATTTTTCTCCACAAATGTGGAAGGCAGCAATTTTCAATTTAAACACTTATAGGGGGAGGGAGGGGGGGTAAATAAGTATCTTCTGAATATGAAAACAAACCCTTTACTTCTGTTTTCAGCTGGGGTGAGAAGTGGGGTGACAAAGGATATATCTACATGGCCAAGGACAGGAAGAACCACTGTGGGATAGCAACAGCTGCTAGCTATCCACTTGTATAATTTGAAGACTGAACATTTCAGTGCCAGAGGGGATTTAAATTGAATGACCAAACCCATGTTCGCGCATGTGGTAGACTGTGTCCTTCAAAAGTTAATTTGATTTTTTTTAACTTCTGAAGTATGTGTTACATGTTGGTGACATGCCACTTGTTTTAAATTAATGTAAATGTTGGTATGTAAACAGCTTGTAATATTGCTGGCTTTTGACTGCTTAATTAATAGAGTCTTCTTTGTATTTTTCCTTTTTATAAATTGCAATGTGCCCAAAAGTTACTTCTTAAATAAACACTTCAATCCAGTGTGTACAGACAGCTTGGCTTTTTGATCTGTTTTTTCTTCCACTTTCTTTCAAAGAGGCATCCTAAAGTATTACTAACTGAAGCCTCTATGGATGCTTCTCCATCTCTTACTAAGAGTGCAACCCTATCTGGTTATGGCTAACAGCTGTTATAAAATGGAGTGTAGTATTTAGCAACTAACTTAATGGGGAGTGGTAAAATGTATTTATCAACTAAAGTAGAAGTGATGGGAAGTATGACCCTCATTCTTTGAAGCTAGTCGCTTCCCAGAATGTGTCTGGGAATTTTGGCTTAGTCCTGTGACACCAGAGATGGTGTCTCTGGTTCTTTGTACTTCATCACAAAGCTCTGCATCATGAAAAGTCATGTCCTGCATGCAGCATCTGATCTTCATTTAAATACCCTCAGTGTACTCTTATGGCACCTCACTTCTGTACTTAGAGCAGTTGTTGCCTTTTGAGCACTATAGGATGTAGCCCAAAGCACCTGGGCTGTTCGAAGAGAAAGCTTGTCTTGAGGAATGTAGGGCACTTCATACATCTTCCCCCTACAACACCTTTGGCTGGGAGAAGAAGTTGGGGCAGGAGGAAAAGGAATGCTGTTCTTACAGAAAATGAAGTTGGACCATTCTGTTAATCTCTGGATACTGATTGAACCTGTGGTGACTTGTACTGTGCCCTGTACCTCCTCTTCTGAGAGGACTTTGCTGCTCTGCAGGTATCTGTGCTGCCGAAACACGATTACTAGCTGTTACCGATTGTTGTTTAGATGTGTTTTGGGTGCTAGTTGCTAATGCAGGGGATGATCGGTTGGTAGTACCAAAACCAGCTGGGGGGCAAGGCCTTGCCTTGTTTTTGGGTTGCTGACTCATCCCTTCTTGTGTTTGGGCTTGAGAGGAAGAAGGCTAGTTCTGCAGCTTAACCAGCACCAGTTCAGAGTTTATAGACCTGTCGGCTTTTATATGCAGTGTGTTTCCTGAGTCTGATAGCCAGGAACACAAGGGAACACTTTGACTACAAGTTACAAAAGCTGAATTTCCTTATTGTAGATAAAGTACATCTTAAACTTGCATTTCATAAACACTTCTTGGAAGAAAAATGAGATGTGGTGTCTAGAATAACCAAAACCTAGCTACTGTTAGGTTGTGATTTTGTCCATGTGCTTCCTTATAGTTGAATTCTTTCAGCCTAAATCTCCTTACTTTTTTTTTTTTAAAAGGAAGAGCCACCCTCAGCCCAGGGGGTATTTAACAAGCCAGGCTGACTTGCTAAGCCTGTTATGGAGAGAATCCACACTGCTTGGTGGAAGCTATGGAGGAAATTAATATGGAGCTCAACTGGTGGTCATCTAAGGGCTTATATTCAGAAGGGAATGGCAACAGTCTGGAGGTTCAGAATGGGAGGCAAGATCAAAATGCTGCCAGGGAAGCAACTGCATAAGCTCCTTATATAGTAGCTGCCTTTGATTCTTGCTGCCACAGAACTATGAGTGGACAGAGCTCTGTCTCTGAACACTTTTCAATCCTGGAAGCTGACGCTACTGTGAGCATAGTAGAACTTAAAAAGCTAATATTAAAAAGCTAAGTTTTCTGTGTTGATAAAAATAAGACAGAAAATCCAGTGCTGAGTGAGACCAGTACAAAGCCTGCTAAGACTTCAACGGCTGCAACAAATGTGCAACAGGGAAAGGTGTTTGGTTACAAAGGCCAAGGTTCATAAAACTTGCTGGGAAAACAAGATACTTACTATGAACAGATAAGAAATGAAAAGGAAATAACTTTCCAAATCATACATACGTGAATAGAAATGTAGTTTGTAAAAGAGGCATCAGCCGCTGACTCTTTTAGGAAAAAAAGTGATAATACAGTTATTTGTATGCATTAAAACTTGCTGACTGTTCTGGCTGAACATCCTTTTTTCTGAGTGGAATAAATCAAGAAGAGGACAGGGTAATTCAGGTCATGGAGATAACTCAATATTTACACAGTCTTCTTAAGTAACAGCTTCCCCCAGAATTGCCTTACATGACGCTGTAAACATTAAAATTTTGCGTGAGTTGCATTTAGGCACACTGGTAGAAATTTAAAACCTGTTACATCTCACAAATGTAATTAAATCTGGTTTGGTGATTCTGTCGCAGCGGCCTTGTCTTCTCCAGAACTGTCTGATTTACTTTAGAAGTACTATTACAGAGTAGCAAATGATTCCATAATAGTATGTGTCCTGTCGGTGACAGTATCATCTCACTTCAAAATTGCTTCTTTCTAAAGATGCAGCAAATGCACATTACTCCTGCACACAAAACTCCTGAGTTGTTCTCAAAGAAGTTATGGGCAATTAAAGCTCTTCATGACTGTGTTCCAGTTTGTTTTTTTTTTTCCCCAGGCATTCTTTGGTTTTATATTCCTGCAGATAGCTGAAGATGCATTTATTACAAGATATGTTAAAGATACTAGTGCACGCATGTTATCAGTGAAGCATCCTATTTGGACTGCCTTGTTTAGGCCCTGTCTGAATTACAGATACTGTTGTTAATGGGGTTGTATGCATATCTTTACATGTTAGAGATGAGCTGCAGTTTCTGGCCTAATACTAAGGAATTGAACATACCGTGATGAGTGTGATAACGTAAACTGATGCTTCTGCTTTCCAGCCCACTTCGTGCTTTATTAAGGTATATGACAGATGGAGAGCCCTTTTTTAACTGTAGTCTGTCCCGGTGTCCTTAACTCTTTCTATTGGGAAGTCACAGCAGGAAATACTAAGACTTAATATAAAATACCGTGATGGGGAAGTTTTCTCTCATTCTGTAATCAGGGCTTTATCAAAACATTAGGGAAATTTCAGGGAAGTGCAAGGGCACCTAAAGCATTTGTAAGAAAGGATATAATCAGACAAAATTTCATTCACAGAGGTTCAATTCACCAGAGTGAACCTAGGTGACATTCAGTAAGGCTCATCTGAAAACAGACAAGGAGCCCAACCTGAAACTTCGCTTTGGGGAGGCGGAGGGTTGGCCACATGGTGGAGATCTGATCCATGGATGGATTAGAAATATGAAGGGCCTCAGCAGTAAGCCATCTTCACCTGCTTTTTTTATATTTTTCATGCAAAGTTGCATGAAGATTCATTTTCCAGTGGTCCTAAAATTTGATTTCTGCAGCAGTTCTCGTCATGTGTTGATAGTGTCTGTTGAAGACCTACTGCCAACCTTTGTAAGTAAAGGGACAAAGAAACCATGAAGACAGGCATTTATAAAATACATACTGGGTTCTTTTTAAAATGCTTTTTCCTTGTTCTGTTCACTTACAGTTCTCACCACCTCCTGGAGATCCAAAACCTAAGTGAAATCTGATAGCCTTTCCCATTTAAGTGATGCTGAGAAACACATGTTTTAGAAATACCAGTGTGTGTTGTCAGGTACAGTGGTAGAGCTCTGATACCTGGTTCCTTACCTTCTGCAGTCCTGGTTTGGGAAGAAGTGGTCAAAGATGCAGCAAAGTCAGAGAGTGAGCCACTCCCCTCCCCGGCCACCTTCAGAAGGCTGTTCCAGGTAAGGCTGGCCTTGTGAGGGCCTTCAGGGAAAGCTTGTGGTTGGGCTGAGATCTGAGCAAGGAAGAGATGATTTTCCAGCCTGGCAAGGGTTGTCCATATGCTTAGTGACATCTGATCCACTTTGGACATTAATCTGGAATGAACTTTGCGTTTCAAATTCTTTGTCTATGTTAATGTTTGTTCCTCCAGGGCGAGAGTGGTTTAGGTGTGCTCTCCTGGAGTGCCACAGAGGGCCCTCTGAAGCTATTACAGCTATTACTTTATGCGTCTACTAGAGAAAACCACAGTCTCAGGAGCTGCCATGGAAATAATTTAAGTTCTGGTTATGTTGATTTTTTTTTTTAATTACTAGTGAAAGCTTCCTGCATAGCATGCATGCAGTGATATAAAACTGTTTAAAATAAATGTTGGGCTGTTGGACACTGAAACCAGCTTAGGCTGTTGGGGAAGCTGATGCTGAAACAGCATGTTGAGAACTCCTCGAGGCTGTAGCACATGTCTTGGAACACACTTGCTTTTGCTTAAAATCCAAAAGTCAAACAGCATAATGGCACAGCAATGCAAGAATTGTCAATGCAAGTTCTTTTCAACAGGCCTCTTAACATTCCTCCTGCTCAGCCATGTACTAGTATTGCAGTCTGCTTTCCTCACTGAAGCATGAAGCACTGGCTCACAGCAGGGATTTTTTGGAATAGGAAATGTATACTGAAAACATCAGCTGTGATGTGAAATTGCATTGGCTTTTGGAGATTTATGATAGTATTCTCCTGTAGTTGAAAGAAACTTCTCTCTGTGCTTATATAGAAATTACAATGCTTTGTGCAAAGGTTAAGAATAAATACTGCTGCCACAGGACCTTTGTTTTCTGATTCAGTGCTGTTCCAAAATTTGATCACATTTCTCTCCCAATATAATAGAGCATTTCGGAAGGAAATTTGTGGTCACAGGAAGCCCATCAGGAATTGTTATGAAGTGTTATTTCAGTTGCAGTATTTCCAGACATTTCAACAAACTTTATAGTCCCATTTTGTTAGGTGCTCTGTAAAACAAAAAGTAAGAGAACATCCCATCCCTAGTTTTTACTCTAAACTAGCACACAGCTGAGAAGTGGGAGAGGAAAAAGGCCAGAAGCAGTGAGGCCAACTGCCAGAGCTGATTAGCAGCTTTGCATGTACATCTGAGAGAAGGCTAGCCACTGCCTTTGTTTTTTTTTTTCTCCCAGTGTAACTTCAACAGACCTAAAAGGTAAACATCCCCATTCTTTTTCTTACGAGTTTAAGTTTCAGTTATGTTTGCCTGTGTGGCTCTTACCCTTCCATTTATTGACCTCCCTGCTTTCTTTTCATTTGCACAGTCTCCTTTTTCTCTTCCTGTGCTGGAATAATCAATCATGCTCAGTTGTTAAAAGGGGGAGAAAACTGTCCATGCAGGAACAAAACAGGAAACCAGGCAGCCCAAAGGGCAGAACACAGATACTCATCACCTGGTAAGTAAGCGCTGGGCACAATGGTGTCTCCAGTTATGCTTTTCACAGCAGGTGATCAAAAGGCCAGTGCTGCAGCAGCTGGGTGTGGAGACAAGTTGGCTTCTTTCTTTCCTGGGCATGTGCTGACAGTGCATTTGAGTTTAATGCTGAATTGGTGAGACAACACAAATGATCATGCCCCAGGGTGGGATTTGGCTGGCCTTGAACATTCAGCCTGAGCACAGCTGACCCAGTAATTGAGCGAGTGTATTTTCTCCTCTCCAGGCATCTCTTCAAAAGTGATAAAATATTCACCAGGTGATCTGCTCAGCAGCTGACAAGAGCACGTAGGCCAAGCTCCAGTGATCAACATGTGAGTATGCAGCTGTCCTGGCCAACACTCTCTGCAAGCTGGCTCACCAAACTCCCTTCATTGATTGTAGTGGCCAGAACTGCAAAAGCTGCTACCAGAAACCTGCTTTGCTCCTGGAACAGGATCCTGCGAAACCATGAGGCACATCATCGCACCGGACAACAGCCACTCCACCAGGGCACATCTCAGTGGGAAAACCCATCTGTCACCTATCACGATGAGTATAAAAATCAGTTCAGTGGAATCAGATCACCTGCTTGGTTTGAGGTTTTTATTTTATTATTTTCTGAACCATTTCTATGTTTGCAGAAAGGAAGGAGCAAAACCTGGAAGTGTAGCAATACATGGGGTTTGTGAATATAGTCCATGATGACATAAACCCTGACTAATAGGGATTGTCTTCTCAAAACTTCTGCGGTTCAGTACCTCTGGGTGACTGTGCACAGATCCTCTATCACTGTGTTCATTTTGTTCCTTGCTTTACCCACATTTGGGCCTTTGATGTCTCTGGAAAAAAGATACTTTTATCTTTGCCATCTTGCAGGAGTTAATAATCTTACCACCTTTCCTCTTGCTAATCCCTCTCTTCTGATCCATAGGTACCAACCACACTTTTCTCACAATGAGCCTAGCTGGTTAATATAATCTATGTAAACTAAGAGCTCTTTCTTGTTCTCTGTCTGCAACTAGCCTGAAGTATACTGCTTCCATCTTGTAAATGAAGGAAAGTGTTTCCTGATTTTTCCAGAAATACGAGTTGGCTTTATTAGAAACTCAACAAACCCCCTTTCTGTACATTTTGTGGAAAACAGAATAAAATACCGACTTCTGATACAAATGCTCAAAGACACGTTTGATCCAACCCTGTGAACAGCATCTGCATTTCACCTGCCTGCTTTTTCTGGGAAGGGTGAGCTCTCGCTGCAGAACATCTGGGATCAGCTCCCTGCAGTGTGGGCTGGCAGGGCAGCAGCAGAAGCAGGCTGGGCGCTGTGAGGCTGGCGGGAAGCCTGCCAGCCCCTGCCAGCCTGTTCTCTGATCCCCCATCTTGTGATTGCAGTCACAAGGCCAGCTCTCTGTGACTGGCTGTTCAGACTAACTTAATTTCCAGTCAAAGTAATTAATGAACAACTGCTCGTTTATTAGAGACTGGTGGGGCTTCTGCATTTTCTTCTATTGTTGGATACCGTCTGGTTTAGGTAGCTTGCTTTTAGTTTACTTCTGAAATAGGTGCAAAGACACCCTGAAACTGGAAAAAAGAATTAGGTTTGGCTACAGGTAGGAAACAAGCGCCTTAAGAACACTCATGTTTGTTATATACCTGGTACAATAAAACCAGTATACTTTCCTTTCCACATCCTCCTCCAGAAGTAATAGGAAATCACGTTGGTGTTGGTTTATGTATGATTTTCTGTCAAGAAACCATCAAATATGGATACAGAAGGCACAAGTGTGAACTAATATTTAATTGCATGTCTGTTCCTTCATGTACTCGATGTTTTAATGTATTTTCAATTTCAGGCATCACCTTCTTCTGTAAGCAGAGGCAGAATCAGTGCATCTTCATTGTGAGCACTAGTCAGCGCCAGCTCCCCTGCTTCTCCTGGCAGCATTGATGGCAGCTTGTGGAGCGTCCACTTTCTCACTGTTCCAAACGCTAAATACAGTCTCTGGATTCTTTTTTAAAAAAAAAGCTACATCTTGTTTTCTCAGCTGTCTGAATACCCTCAGACACCTTGGCAGCTGACCATGAAGGGAAGTTGTGGCCCAATATCACAAGGGCTTTGTAGGTGGTGACCTCCCCACCACAGACCCCCTGCAGTGTCCGAGAGCTCTGGAGAAATGGTCTGAACTGGTACTGGACTGGAAAAAGAAACTTTAAACTCTGTCCTCAGGGTTTAAGAAGGACTCTGTAGGACAGTCTGGTTGCAGGGTTGTGCTCGAAGAACATGTTAAGTACTTAGCTAGCAGAAAGCATACGAATACTTAGGAAAACTGTAGGTGCAGTAGGTCAAAGTGGAGCTCCAGTGAAGAAGAGCAACAGTTCACGCTGAAGAAAGTTGCTGCTTTCTTAATCTGCGTTTGGGGTTTGCATGGGTTGTTTATATGAGGAAGATACCAATCTTTTTGTAGATACCAGCCACCCAGCAGCCCACAAACTGAATGTTATCGTTTAACTATGAACAGCTACCAAACTGCAGTTGTTTGTCAGATTGGTGACCCCGTGCTAGCTCTTCCACTAGGACGAAAAAAAATACCAGGAAAAAAAAATGCAAACTCAGGAAAAAAAGTCATGGAGAGGCTAGCAGCTGGGACTACATGCAGGTTTCCCTGCGAAATCATACTTAAATGAAAGCAACTCAGGTGCTGTTATGCTGGCACGGGGGCACTGAAAGACTGACATGTTGCAGTATGCAGATCTTGGTTGCTAGAGCGTGTGTACCCACCACAATACAAACTTGCTTTCAGCATTTCCCTAAAAAGTGATTGCTTTTAGAGAACCTGTTGTTATATAGCAGAGTACCAAGTCCCTGTTCTTGCTCTGTCCTTAATAATCTCTCTTGGCCTCTTGGAAACAGGACCAGGTTACAAGTGATTTTTCATCTGATCCAGTACTGGTAATGTTAACTTACTAGGCTATGCTTGGAAACCTCAAATTATGCTCAGGTTTAGGTTTCCAATTTAAAAAACGCAGTAGAGCTTCTCAATACAGTAGTGACATCAACAATGATTTGTGTTCTTATAAGAAGATTGAGAGAGAGAGAGAGTGGCTATATGTGCATAAAATAATGCATAAATAGATATATATGCACACTTACACCGTATTTTATTTGCGGGAAACTGATCTACTAGGTTTCATAGTCAGCAATGCACAACTACATTATCCAGTATAAGGCTGGCTGTTACCTAAACCCTCACAGTTTTTTCTGCTTCCTGTTCGTTCTCCAGGATTTGAGGGTTGCTTGTGTTTGGCTTTTGATAGCAGAGATTCCAGAAGCACATGATGAGGAACAGAATAAACTAGTACGTGCTCTACTTGCTGATCCTGGGCAGTTGTCACTGTTACAGCTTTAAAGAGTGCCAGATAAAGGCCTGCAGAAAGAGCGCTGTGATACCTGAAGCAGTACTGAAATCACATCCTCGCCCCTGACATGACAATACCTAAGGGTAAATACCTGTCCTGTATAATCTTCTGTTTGCCTTTATTCAGCCTGCCTCTTCTTTATGAATAATAGAACGTAGCTCTAAGTTTAAAAATCATCATTGGACTTTCTTGGCAGGATTGTTTTTAACTCCTGTATATATCCTAATGTAATTAAAAGAGCATTCCTAATACTAGCGTGGCTGTAGGTGTGGAGCAGGGATGAAAATGAGCAGAGGGGGCAGGAGGTGCTTGTGACAAGATGGTTGCCTAAATAATTGTCCATATAATGAAACATGAGGGTGATAAAGGTGATAAAGGTATCAGGATGTCTAATACTTAAAGTAACCTAAAGCCTGGTTTTGACACCTGTATCACTTGAAATAATCACACATTTGTTTTAATTAATATTTTTTGTTCTCATTGGTCAATGAATGCCTGCTAGTTCCAGAGCCAATTCCTGATTTCCTTATGTGGTGTCAAGTCTGGGACACGGCACTAGGACACCGACAGGACAGGTGTGCTGTATATGAATGGCAGTGTAACGTATATAAAAGGGCAAGCTTCAATGTGAAATGAGAACCTTTCAATGTAAAAGAAGATGGAGGTGTAGCAGTCGCTTTGTGGCAATAGCTCACCTTCTGTTGCAGAGGACAATGGATAAACAGGGAATAGCCATGATTTAAGTGTCACATCGGTAGCAATGATTGGTTGTAATTTGTGCCATGGAAGGCTACCTGTCTGTAAATAACATGAGGCATTTTCCTTTTTTTATGAGAATTGAAATACCCTGACAACACTGCAGCATTTTCATCTTTATTAATTACTGAAGACATATAATTCAGAGCTTAAAAACACTGTTTCAGACAGCACAAGACTTCTGGTCTTCGTAGGGCTGTCAAGATAAAAAGCACCTGCAACAAAACCTCTGACAGAAAATCCAGATAATGGCATTGCGAATGTTCATGTGAAAATCCTGACTCGCACAATGCCAGCCAATGTAATGTCAGATGTAAAGCTTCAGATCAAATGGGGGTACTGACATAATCCAATTCCTTTTTTTAATATTATATAGAGTAAGTTGCATCTGTTTAATAATCAGGCCTCTTTCTCTACATTTGCACGGCATAAATCAGACTGAAAGGATTTTTACATTTGTCTGCAAGGAGAAATGAATTTTTTGTTTTTCCCATTAGCCCATCTCACTATTTTTCTTGTTCTCATGAAGCAGGATTTTCACTGAGAGATGAGTACTAATTGCTAGAATCCACCACCTTGAGAGGTATGTCTTTTCCTGTAGACTGAAGACACGTGAGCAAGATTTGATGTGGAAAAGCCTTTAGCTGCTCTTCTGGTGTTTCTGTACACAGGTGAGGTATTCTTGCACATCATCTGGAGAACCGAGGATAAGAGGGACTCTTTGGTGAATACTCTCAGGTTTCACATCCAACACTGCCTCAGTCCCTGTGGTTGCCATCCCACCTGCCTGCTCAATGATGAAAGCCATAGGATTGCACTCGTAGAGAAGTCGGAGCTAGAAAGAAAGAGGGAACATATGATTGCCTTTGGGGAAATTACTTACCAGAACCCAGCCTTCCTCTTGTGATTTTATAAAACTTTGTACCAAACATCAGTTGACCAAGTAGCAAGGTCTGTCAGCCCCTCTTTCTTTCCTCTCCTCCTCTCACCTCCCTTAACAACTTCTGTTTTGAGAAGGAGTGTTCTGACCCTACATCCAAGTGTCACCACCATTGTTTCCAAGCTCATGTACTGATGTGCAGCACCAGTGAAGCTGTATTTTGTCAAAAATGTCAGAAGTAGCTGTTGGGCCCACAGACATCAGCAAAACAGTTAAGCCAGTTAAGTTAAACGGTACCAGGAAAAAAGACCCCAAAAATCTCTTTTTATGTACAGGCTTTATGTGTTACTTCAAAGCTTGGGGTAATCACACTGTGTTTGATCAGGGTATTTTGGAGTTTGAAACTTGGTGCTCCCAGTTTCAAATTTCAGGATTTGATTGCTGCTCTTCAGAAATGCAAATAGATACCTGAACTCATCCAGGTAGTGACTGTTTTCAGAGGTAACTGCAGTAATTATTAAAAGCAATTTGCCCTTGGGCAAGGAGGCATTTTTGCTTTGGACCTTGATATCTGTTCATATCTTTTAAAATGTTACCTCTGAGTTTCCTGTGTTCTGGTGGAATGTAGACTTATTTGGGACATATGCCAAAAGCTTCTGTGTTTAAAAGGACATAGATGATAGCTGTTTATTTTTTAACAGACGTTATTTCTGTAGGATTAGTTGAATCTTTTACAGTCTATGAAGCACTCATGTGTGGCAGTGTTAGTACATATCATGTTTAAAGGGCTTTTCAAGAGAGTATTTTCTGGGGAAAAGGGAGCATGACAGAATACACCTGTATATAGAAGACAAAGAAACGGGTAGGACACAGGACATTACTACCCCTCATTCTCTGTTGTGCTGTTTGTAATAAAACCATGATATATCACAAACTTAAATAGCACATATCACCTCCATTCTTATCTTTGAAGCCCACTGAAGTGCTACTTGTGGTACAAGGACTCCATCTGACAGGCAACATAGAACCAATAGCCTTTGTTGTTCTCTGTAGTGCATGGCCAACTTTTTGGAAGACCATGAAAACTGCAGCCAGCAGTGGTACCACTGTGGAACCACATGTTGAGTTTCTTGTTGCTTAACTGTGGCTATGTGGAGTAAGGAAAGCAGTTTTTGTTCAGGTAGTAGTGTAATTACACTTGGACGTCTTCAGATGAGCTCTGTCTTCAGAGAGGCTTAACATTTTTCACCTAATAGAGAACTATAAGCCTTAAGTTCATAAAAAATATTATTTAACATATCTGATTTGAAAAGAAGATCTATTTGTTGGCTAGTTCTGCACTGCTTATTGAGCATTTTGTTCTCACTTTCTTTAACTTAAAGGAGCTCTATATGCTAGGGCCTACGTGCATGTCATTTACACTTGCTCTAAAGCCTTTAGATCAATTCCAGTGGCATTTGTTTCCTCTCAGCTCTCTGTCCAAGTGTACAGACTGCCTTCCAGGGGGATGATGATCAGGGTACCTGCCACAAAGGCATTATCTCTCTAACAAGAAGATTTTTATGTGAAAAGAATCATGTACATCTGCACTCTGAGAAGGAAAAAAGAAAACTATTATTTGCAATAGTAGTACAGTTTTACTTCTTTCATGACTGTCTACTATGGCAGTACAAGCCGGATCAACCCAACAGTCTAACTTATGCGGAACTCTTGATTTCTATAAAATTATATAAGTACTTTGTACATTTGTTCTTTTGGCCTGTTCTTTTGCCCTGTTTCTTATCTTTTCCCTCCAACAAAGGTTTAACACAGACTTCAAACCAAAAAGCTTAATTTGAAGAGGCCAGTCAGCAAGCCCACCTGTCTCACACACGGCAAATTCCTTTTTTGTCTCTTGCTCTGATAAAC
>VZZY01006264.1:0-10517 GCA_013400335.1 Eurystomus gularis | reverse complement strand
GGGGAGCCCGGGGGTCCTGCCCGTGCTGCCGGGGGGTGCAGCCTCCTGGGGGGCTGGGGGTGCTGGGAGGAGGTTGGTCCATCGCGGCTGATTTCTTCCCTCCAAGGTCTGAGTGTTTCCCTGCTGTCGTCCTCCGGGCAGCCCAGCACGGGTACCTGCCTGGCTCAGCTGGCATCTCTGGGAGGGGTGGGATGGCTTCTCCAGCCCCGACTGTGCAAGCACACCGTGCTCAGGCTCTAAACAACTCTAGTGTAAAAATCTTGGCTTTTCCAAAGGAGATGACGGGAACAAGCTACCTGTGCGTCCCTGGCTGTAGGTACCCACAGAATCGCAGCACAGTGGGGGTTGGAAGGGACCTCTGGAGATCATCTGGGCCAACCCCCCTGCTCCAGCAGCTCACCCAGAGCAGGGGGCCCAGGAGCGTGTCCAGGCACCTTTGGAAGCTCTCCAGACAAGGAGACTCCACAACCTCTCTGGGCAGCCTGGGCCAGGCTCCCACACCCTCACACCAAACAACTTTCTCCTCCTGCTCACATGGAACCTCCTGGGTTCCACTTGGTGCCCGTTGCCCCTTGTCCTGTCGCTGGGCACCACTGACAAGAGTCTGGCCCCATCCTCTTGCCCCCCATGGGCCTTTTANCCCCCCCCCCCCCCAATTCCGTCTGGCACCGTGAACGTGCCACAGCCTCCTGGAGCATCTCTCTGCCACCTCCTCCTTCCCTTCCCTCATGAAGGCAGTGAAATTATTTTAGTGCCTTTGACATAATTAACACGTTGCGATTTCAAACTGCTAGCAGCTGCCTGGCCCTGACATTTATCCCTCTGCCGGGCCATTAATGCTTCCCTCAGGGCGGTTATAAAGCAGGAAAAATGCTGCAAACCCGAGCCCTGTGCTGGAAGAAAAGGAAGGAATGGGGCAGAGGACCTGTCTGCGCTCATATAATCATCCCACCCCAATCCCAAATGGCCTGGCTCTGTAATTCATCCTTCCACCGAGCCGTTAACGTGCCTGCAGCGGCTGTTGGTGCACACGTGTGTGCAAATGCGTGTGAGGCTGTCACTTGGGCCCTGTCCCCTGCTTTTTGGAGGTGATTTCCCTCCCAGGAACTTGTCTTGCTCCTCCTTTTTCCCTCCAGAATTACGGCAGTCGCTGCACATACGCCTCTGTTCTGTAATTACCTTTGCTCGTGTTAATTGTGTAATTGGGTGAGGCAATTACCTGGTGAGATGAGATGGAAAGAGAGGCTCGCTCGCTCTCCCAGCTCTTGGGAATCCTTCCAGGTCCTGGGAAAAATCAGGAGTGGGGTCCTTGTCCCTCTTGGGGAGGGGACCCCCATGTTTGCAGCCCTTCCCAAGCGCTCTTTTCCCCCTTTTAATGCTCAAACTCCCGACCCTCAGGGTTTGTCCCAGTGGTGGTGACTCCCCCTGAATATCAGCCCCTCTTCCTAACCCCACACGTCCCAGCTGCCACCTTACCTGCAGGAGTCCCCATATCAGGAGCATCTCCCAGGCGCTCGCTTTCACCTCTCTCCTCCCTTGTGTTTGCAGATGGATGTTCCCAGCACTTGGCCCGTCCCCAGCCTGACCCTGCTCCCCGTGATCCACATGGTTCTGGAGACTTTCAAAACCTGCCTGGACGTGATCCTGGGCAACCTCTTCTAGGCGACCCTGCTTTGACAGGGTGGTTGGACGAGATGATCTCCAGAGGTTCCTTCCAGCCTCTGTGATTCTGTGTGATAAATCCTCCCAGGATGCTGGAGAAAAGGAGAGTGAAGTCCCGAGGGGATGGATGGGGCAGAGGCGGGGGGGCTCAGAGCAGGATTTGCTCCAAGATTAAGGATCTGACTTCTTTCGGCTGCGGCTTTTCTCTTTGGTGCTCTAAGCTGATTGCATTAAGCCAGTTGGTGAGTGATCGCTTTAGATCTTCCCAATTTTTCCTGGGCCATCCCTTTGGGGCAAGTGTTTGGAAAGGAGCTGTCTGGGCTCAGGGTCTGACAGGGACCTGCTGACTCCCCCCAGACATGGGACACTGATTCGGACCCCAGATCCCCTCCCCTGCCCTTGGCTTCCCACCTCCATCGATGTCTACCCCCAGCTTTCAGCTTTGCGGGATGGTTTCACTCGTGGGAACTGGCTCAGAGACTGAGGCCTGACAAGCTCGTCGCAGCGGGCACCCAGTGCCTGGGTACTCCAGCCTTGGATTTCAATATCAAAATTCCCCAAGGAAGGAAATAAAACCCCAGACACGATGTGTTTAATCTGCTGGCAGCACTAATCCTGTTTGTAAACTCTCGGCCGAGGGATGCACAGCTCCGGTGCTCGGCTGAACCCCTCGGCTTTCCGACCGGACCACCCCAATCCCTCTGACACGGGCACACAGGCTGCCTTTTCCCCTCTGGATCCCAAACCCCAGCAGTTCTGCAGGATACGGGTGATCCCTGTGATGAGATGGGACAGAAAGCTCATAATTCCCAGTGCTCCCAGTGTGCAGACACTGGGATTCTCCCCTTGCAAAGCCCCATGGTGCCAGGATCTGCAGCTCCGGGTGTTTTTTCCCAGCTGTGGTGCAGTATCATCGCCCCATTTTCCGCCCGGGATTGTCCCTGCTGCGTGCAAAAAATTAACCAGCCCCAGTTAATGAGATCTGTGGTGGTGGGAGCCAGATCCAGCCCAGCCCAGGGAGGGATTTGGAGCCTTTAGGGAGCCTGAGGACCCCACAAAGGGCAGGTGATGCCCAGCCCATAAATCACTGCCGGCCACTAAGCCAATGGGAGAGCAGCTCTTCCATGGTGTGAACAGATTCCTGCAGTGCAGCCAATGGGCAGCTGGCTCTTTGCATATGTGATGAAGGGATAATTAACAGCTGGGTTTTCCCTCCCACCCTGACACCCTGAATGGGGGATAAAAGGGTTGGGGAGAGGACAGGGGGTTGTTGGGATTCCTTGTGTTATGGTAGGGCTGGAACAAAGACCTGGTGATGGTAGGGACACCCAGAGCATGGCAGGGGCTGGTGGCCTTGGCCTCTGGTCCTCTGATGGGGGGTCCTGGTTCAGCAAGAGAGATCCTACGCTGAGGAGGGCAGGGGATGCCCAAATTTACAGCTGGTAAATTTTTGTGCCTGCTCCTGCTGGTTGACATCGGGTTGGCATAGGTGTTTTGGGATGTGGGGAAGGGGGTTTGGCAGGGGGGGACAGGCAGGAGGGCAGCGATGGGAAGAGTGAGGGAGGTGTTGGGAGGTGCAGATGGTACAGAAGGAGCTGCTGGGGGAGAGGGGGGGATAATTATAGCCTGGAGCAGAGCTCAGCAGCCCCAGGTGCATGTCCGCTTCTCAAGCTCAAGCGCTTTGGTTGAAGCATCTTTAAAAAGCTGCGAGGGACTGGAGCATCTGCCTGGTTATGGAAAGCATCTGTGGCTGCTCCGAGCAGCTTTTCCTTCCCCTGCTCCAGTGTGGCTCTGCTGGAGCGGGTTGCCGGAGGTCCCTGGCCTCAGTGGGTGGTTTGGTGATGGAGCCTGGCTGGTCCCATTCTTGGCACAGATGCTGCTTTCCCCAGTTCACCCCTGCAAAACCCAGCTCCTTTCTTTCCTCCCATCGCATCTGGGCTGCTCCAGGGCTGGGTCTCATCCTGCCCCAGCCCTGAGTGTCCCCTGCAGCCCAGACTGGTGCTGGGGACCTGCTCCCATCACTGGCAGCTCTTGCAGCAAAGCCGAGGCAGCGGAGCTGAAATGAGCCCAAGCAATTAAAAGCACCCGCAGCAGATGGTCGGTGCAGTCTGTCTCCTCGCTGCCGCCTCCTCGCTCTTCCCTTTCCTCATCCTTTCTCCCAACTCCTCTTATTCTTGTTTTTGCCGACTTATTCCCCCCCTCCAAGGACTTCCCAAACCCTTCCCCTGTCCCCTTCAGCTCCTATTTCCACCCTGAATGGAAGTCCACAGTGCAAACCCGAAGCCTCAGCTGCTCAGCTCAGGTGTTCAGGTGAGGAAACATCTTCGTATGTGGGGAAACCGAGGCACGATGGGGGCTGGGACATGCTGGTTCCACCCGATCTTCCCCCTCCCCAGCTGCAGAGAGCTGGTGCTGTGTGTTTCGTGCCCTTGGCTCCAGCTTTGAGCATCTTCTTGAAGGGGCTGTAAATTCTAAGCAACAAAGAGAAGGGAAGGTTAAAATATCCATCAGATCAGCTTGGTTGAATGGCTCCTATTTTATCCAGGCTCCTTCTGCACCCCCTCCAAACCCTCCCGTTGCTCCGCAGCCCCCTCCCCAGCTCTGGGCTTGTGCTCAGCCCCCCCCAGCTCAGCCCAGTTAAATTCCCACGTGGAGCAGACAAAACAGAGCCACAAACACTTGGGGCCACGGCTCAAAAGGTCACCAGCTTTGCAATCCCCGCTCCCAAACACGAACACCCCCCATGTCCCCCCCTTCCCGGGGGACCCCTGTGTGGCCACATTCCTCCGCGGTCCCTTTCTCCGCAGCGGTGGCCGTGTCACTGAGCCGAGGT
This sequence comes from Eurystomus gularis, assembly GCA_013400335.1. Taxonomy (NCBI): domain Eukaryota; kingdom Metazoa; phylum Chordata; class Aves; order Coraciiformes; family Coraciidae; genus Eurystomus; species Eurystomus gularis. The sequence goes on along the minus strand of VZZY01006264.1, from coordinate 6,022 downwards.
CCAGCCCAGCAGTGAGAATGGGCCTCAAGAAGATGCATTGTTGAGTTGGTTTTCTTTTTTTTTCTTTTGGGAGGGGGGGTTGATTTCCCTGTCTGTCCCTTCACCTCCTCTGGGGTCTCTTTGGCGTTGCCAGTTTTGTTGGGCGTCCAAAGCTCCTCTCGGGTGGCAGCAGTTGAAGCCTGACCCAGACAATGGAACTCGCTGCTGTCTTGGCAGTGGCTCCGGGTGCCGACAGCTCTGGGGGGGCTGCGGGGAGTGGGTGGGATTGGGCACCGACAGGCCCTTGGTGCCTGGATGGTTTCCCACATAGAGGCTGAGCTGGGTGGGTGTTGCCCCTGGAAGATGCCCTGGGAGGTCCCTGAATGGCCGGCTTTGAGGTGCTCTTGTGGGAGGATGCCCTGGGGGGTCCCGGTTTGGATCCCGCTGTGCTGTGGCTGAAGCTCTGAGGCTGTTGCAAAAGGAGGAAAGTCCCATTTGCTGAGGCCTGGGGAAATCCTTCCCTGGTCTCAACAAGCATTGCTTGATCTCAGCCCTGTCTCCAGCTTCGCTTGGCTCCAGGCGGTGCCAGAGCCTCAGGGGAAGGGATGGGGGACAACAGGGGAACCCCCCTTGGCAGCCAGCACTGGGAGCTCTGGGCACTGCGGAAAAGGAGGAGAAACCAGAAGCACCGGAGGCTTGAACAGGTACAAAATGAGACCCCAAGCCACAGCCAGCCCTGCTTTGGCCAAGGGTACCACCCATCCCACTGCATGGCCAGCACACCTCCCCTTGGCACAGCCACCTCCTGCTGTCACCCCCGTCCACCTAAGGAGACTTGGGGAGGAAAATCCCCCATCCTGGCTCCTTGCCAAGCTGCAGCAAGCCCTACTTGGGCTGAAAAATTCCAACATCTTGCCAAGCTGCAGCAAATCCCTCTTCAGCGCAGGATGCTCAAGGCATCCCTGGTGCGAGGGGGACAGGGCAGTGTGGCCACATCGGACCCGTGAAGCTCAGCCCAGGAGATGCTGCCCAGGCAGAAACGCTCCTCAAAGCTCTCCCGAGCCCCGTTTCTCCTCCTGGCCCTGCTGCAGCTCTGTGCTGTTGGATGCGAGAGAAGAAGAATCAGTCCCAGGAGGCTGATGGAGGGGTGGGGGAGATGCCTTCATTCATGCCAGCTATAGCGAGGCAGCCTGGCTCTTCCCGATGGCTGAGGGCTCCAGAAGGAGCATCAGCAGCTTCTTGGAGCGGGGAGCGGCAGCCCCGCAGGCGGCTGTCTCGCTGGGTGGACAGGAGCTCAGTGGGGAGGCCCAGGGATGGCATCCAGGCTCTTCTCTCCAGCAGCGCTTCCCATACCTTGGGGCTTGCTCTGTCCTTAAAGCGTGGTGAAACCCCCTCATGAGGGGAGCTTGGAGGGTTGGGGGGTACGAGGGAGGGGAGGGTGGCTCGGCCCAACCCGCTTGTCTTCATGGGGGTGATGGTTTCCAGCTGAATTGCTGGGGTGGGATTTTTTTTTTTTTAATCAGCTGTTTTAATCTTCCAAGTGACCTCTCCCAGCCCCGAGACCTGCTGCGGTTTCTTCCTTTCCCAGTGTGGCTCTGATGGGGACTGAGCTGCACCCAGAGACATCCCACCAGTGGTGAGGTGGAGGAGAGCTCTTGGAAATGCCCAACTAGCTGCTGGCCGGGGGATTCAAAGAGAAAATCCCGGCTGTGCCCAGGGTCTGGAGTAAGGAAACATCTTTCCTCAGCCAGATGTTTTTTCTTTCAGGCCAGAGGTGCTCACAGAACGTTGAAGGGTGGGTTTGTGCCGTGTAATGGGCAGGGGGATCTTCACAACATCTCCACGGGCAGCCTGATGCCAAGGACACAGCGGTACTTGTGTGCCCGGTGTTGGCACCGAGATCCAGAGGGACGTGCTGGGATGGAGCTGCAGGTAAAAATTCCTGGGAGTAGGGAAAAAACAGGTTAGATCTTTGCCCTTTGCTGCTCTCCACTGCTCATGGGTCAGCCCAGACAGCTCGATCGGAGGTGGAGCGAGGCTCAGGTGAAGGTCTCCGGGGACAGAGTGGCTGCTTCTGGGCTGAGACACACGAGCGAAGAGCTCGGTGTGTTTGTGCTGCAGTGCTGCAAAACCCTCCCCAGCTTCCGGAACAAGCACAGCGGCCATGGTGCTCCATCCCTCCCTGCAACCTTCTCCCCAGACACGGCCATATCCTGCTCTGGGAGCTCCTCAGGCCTGGGAAGTGAGGGATTTGGAGGCTTGCTCTTGGTCTGTGTCAGGATGCAGCAATTCACTTGGGGCTGAGGAGAGAAGCTGGGATGGAGGGGATGGGAGGGGGTCTGGCCCCCACCCCTGTCAGGGTGGTTGGTTGGGGAATGGGAAGGATTTTTCACTTGTACTCAGCTCCGAAAAGAAGGAGGAAGAGGGAGCAGGGTGAACCCACCACCCTGGGTGGCTCCATCTCCTCATGCCTTGCTTCCCGCATCGCCCTGCCAATGGAGTTCCTGCCCCAGTCCAATTGCTGGGCAAACTGGGCATCTCCCAGCCTGTGGGGTTTTTTAAACCTGTTCCTTGTTCTTCCAAAGGGGATAATTAAATATCACCTCCCTCAGCTCTGCTCAGTTGGGTGACCCGGCTGTGGGGTGTGGGGGCAATGGGGGCCAGAGGAGCTCAGTGGGGATCGGGGGGGGGGAAGCTGAAGCAGAGATTTGGGGACCATTTTGCCTGGAAACGTAGGGGAAGCAGCATCCTGGGGAAGAAGGTGTGACGTCAAAGGCAGCGCTTAAAATATACCCAGGGCAAAATCACATGGCAGCTGGTGAAACAGGAGCCTGGGCTCCACGCGCCGAGTCCCGTGGGAGCCTTGGGGATCCGGTGGGAAGCATCCCCCAGCCAAAGCAGCTTTGCTTTCTCCACACCCCCATCCCAGCCTTTCCTGGCCCCTGTCATGACCCAGGAGCTGCGTTGCCGAGGCTGGGGACAGTGGGCAGGGCTGGCCGGTGGCTCAGGGACTGCAGGTGGCCGGTTATTCTCCCATCTGCTCCCCGCCAGCCGGGCTGCATGGTCCCGGGGTGGTTTCTGGGTGACTTCTGTTGAAAGCAGCTACTGGTGGGGACCGGCTGGATGGCATTTGGCTGCTTAACTGGGGAGAGAACGATGTTGGGTGCCCAGCTGCCGGGGGTTATTGCCCCAGGGAGGGCAGGGGTTGTGGTGAGGGGTGATGAGCAGCTCTGTGGGGTTTGCTCAAGAACCCAGGACATGTTTTTTGTCCCCAGGGGATGCTGGCTGGAGTGAAAACCCTCTGGGTTTGGCATGTTGAGCCTGCCAGGCAGGTTGCACAGTCAGGATGAGCATCCACCATCAGGTGCTGGTTTGGGCAGCATCAGGCAAGGCCGTAGCAAACTCCCTCCCTCCCGGGCTGCGTCCTCCCTTTGGGACTCAGAACGGGGACGCAGGTCCCTGCTCAAAGAAGCTGGCCCAAAGGCAGCCTGGGATCTCTCTTTATTCCTCCAGGACTACACGGCGCAGCTGGCAGCAGCCATGTGAAGAGATCTGAGGCTCAGCAGCCCTTTGAAGGGGTTTTGTGTTCATTTCCAAGGACACAAAGTCCAAAGACCCTTTGTGGCTCCCCAGAGCGGGACCAGGAGCTGACACTCTCCCAAATCCCTGACTCAGGCCTCTGTGCTGGGCAGGGCGGGCTGGATCCAGCACGCGGGAGGAATTTTGGCATCTACCCACACTGCAAACCCTCTAGGGAGATGGAGGTCCCCCAGAACCACCTGGAAATGGAGCCTGCTCCACCACGGCAGCCCAAACCATCGTAGTGCCAACCCAGCCCCAGTGCTGCTGTGTTCTCCCCGTTGCACAAGGCAGCGCCTCGGCCGCGGCTGCGCCGGTGGCAGCTCGGCCTGTCAAGCAAATTAAGACCAGAACTCAGGAGCAGCAGCTCTTGAAAGCGCGTTGTCCCGCTGCTAGAAGCCCTTGCCCAGGGGTGATGGGACATGGTTCTCATTCCAGCGCCTGGGCTGGGGTTTATTATTTTCCCTTCTATTGTGCAGAGTCGCCTTTATTCCCTGCGTGCTTGTCTCCCCGGGGCTGAATGAAGCAGTGTGGTTTTCTTCTCGCGCTCAGACACGGCTTAATGCCTCCTCCCAACCACCCTTTTGTTTTTTAGACATGATCTCCAGGCCAAAAATAGACGGTCCCTGCTCCTTGCAGCCCTGCAGAAAAACATCCAACAGGTGAGTGCACATAGGGACACCAGGCTGGTTTCGTTAAGATCGCTAATAAATGGTAGATGTTTCTTTTAAAGGTCATTTTCTCAGTGTTTCTTGAGGTTTCCAGCTGGGGCTGTCTGGTATTTGTCCCTTCTTTGGGGACACGGTACCCTGAGGGGTTGTCATCCTGCTCTTGGGTGACTGAGGAGGTTTAGGAGCCCTTGGAAGTGCCACCACATCTGTGGGCTCGATGGCCACCAGCCCAAGGTGTCCCTGTACCCCCTTGTGATGATGAGGATGGAGCAGGGCAAATCCAAGGGGAATGTCCTGGTCGGGATCCTGGTTGTGCCACCATCTCGCCTGTAGCCTTGGGCACATCCCTTCGCCTCGTGGGACCAGGGAGAGCTGTCTGGCACAGCCAGTTGGGATCCCTGGGTGGAAAATGCTCCATAAGAGCCAGAAATTCCTCTGCTGTGAGTCAGGCCAGGCTCTCCTTTCCCAGCCTCTGCTCCTTTCCCTCTGTGTTACCAGCGCCCGGCCTTGGATGAGCTGCGACAGGCCCTGGCTTTGCAGGCAAATACATATTTAGAAACCAGAGGGCATTATCCCCTTCAATTATTTTTCACTTGAATGTAGGTCGGCTTGACAGCTTAGGTGGAAAATCATCTTCTGAGCGTACCGACAGCTCCGCGCTCACTGTCCTGTTAATCCCTCCCTGTTCGCACCCTGCTTTGGGGGGAGAAGCTGGGTTCAGGAGCTTTTTCACCAGGGGAGGAGGCAATAAGGTGAATTATTGAGGCAGCACAGGGCATGACGGTGGTCCCTGGAGTCTGATGGGGTGGTTATGGGGTGGTAAATGCATCTTCCCCGTGCTGGAAGCATCCTCATGATGCTCCAAACTGCTGGGACTTGGCCAGGGAGGGATTCACTCATCCCAGTGCTCCCTGCAGATGTCCATCCATCCCTGCTCTCCATCCATCCGAGCTTGTCTGTCTGTCCTTCCCTCCCCATAGCTCTGCCCAGGTGCCTCCGCCTGGCTGCAGCGCATCTGGAAATGCAGGTTCTGCCGCATCCCTCCTGGGAAGGACCACTCCATCCTCACCGGGTCCCTCCTCACCTGCTCCAGCCTCACCCACTCCATCCTCACCCGCTCCCTCCCTGCTCTATTTTTCCTCGCCGATTTGCCACTTTCATCCTTTAAAAAGGAAGTCTCCCCCACGCCGGGCCCCCTCCCTTGGACCAGTCCTATGAATGAATGGTTGGTGGCCCCTGGGATGCCATTTCCATGGTGACAGATGGCAGCCGAAAATGCGGGGATCAGGGTCACATGAGAGCAGCGGTAAATTCAGGCGGTTATTTATAGGCTGCTGCTCCAGCGTTTATGGAAATGCGTCTACCTTCGACCGCGGAAGCAGCCCTTCACCAGCTCTCCAGCTCTTCCAGGAGAGACATTACTCATGCTCTGCTTTAATCCAGACTGTTCCCGCTGCTCAGGCTGGTGTCGGAAAAGTACCGGCCTCTCTGGGTTTGGAGTATTTTAATTTGTTTGTTTGTTTGTTTGTTTGTTTTTGTTTTGAGCCTGAATCTCTTGATCAGCCTCAGCCAGAGGCTGAAGATTTTGTGTCTGTCTGAGACATCTTCTGAGCCCATCGCTGGCACCATCCACAGTGTGACAGCCTGGGCCAGAACCTGGCATGCTGGTTCTGAGAATGATTGTTCTTGGCAGAGCCACATCCAGCCTTGTCTTGTCTTTTTTAGCTGGAGATCTTTCTGTGCCTCAGTTTACCAACCAGCACCACACCATGCAAGTGCTGAGGGAGCTGGCA
>VZZY01006262.1:0-50769 GCA_013400335.1 Eurystomus gularis | reverse complement strand
CCTGATCTTCTCTTATGGTGGGAGAGACTTTGCTCCTCTGGTCCTCATCTTGTGGTCCATCAGTTCAGGAGGCATGAGGAGAGAGGTTGCTAGTGAAGACTTAGGCAGAAATGTTGTAATGTCGTTGAGTAGCCTTCTCCTCATCTGTTGTTACCAGCTTGCCAGTCTTGCTCATCAAGGGTGGGGTATGTTTTCTTTGACCTTTTCTGGCTGACATAACTGTTGATACCCCTCTTATTATTCTTTGCATCCTCTCCCAAGTTCAGCTCCAGCTGTGCCTTGGCCTTCCTGACCCCATCCCTACACAACCAGGCATTGTCCTTATACTCTCCTCTGGATATCTGTCCCTGCTTGAACTTCCTGTGCAGTTGCTTCTTGCCTTTTAGTTTGACCAGCAGTTCTTGACGGTCTTTTGCCGGTCTCTTGCCTTCCTTGCCTGATTTCTTACACCTGGGGACGAGGAACTCTTGTTCTCTGTGGAAAGTGTCCTTAAAGATCTGCCAGCTCTCTTCTGTTCCCTTGTCCCTTAGGGCAGTTTCTCAGGGGATCCTGTTGACCAACTCCTTGAAGAGATGGAATTTTGCTTTCCTAAAATTCAGGGTCCTAACTTTACTCTCTGCCTGACCCATATCCCTTGGGACTGTGAACTCCACCAGTGCACGATCACTGCAGCCCAGGCTGCCTCCAGTCTCGAGACTACTGATTAGCTCACTTCCATTGGTGACCATCAGGTCCAGTATCACATCCCCTCTGGTAGGGCTGTCTATTACTTGGCTTAAGAATTTATCATCATCATGCATTCCTGGAGTCTCCTGGATTACCTACAGTTTACCATACTACTTTTCCAGCAGATGTCAGTGTGGTTGAAGGCCTCCAGCAGGACCAGAGCCTGCAACTGAAATGCCTTCTGTTGCTGGAGTAAGAAGACTTTGTCAATAGGCTCCCCTTGATCACATGGCCTGTAGTAAACAGCAACCACAAGTTTCCCGTTGCTTCTTATTTTTACCCATAAGCCTTTGACCTGCTTGTGACTATTCTTCAGAGACCACTCTTCAGACTCTATCCATTTCTTGATGTAGAGGGCATTGCCTCCATCCCTCCTTCCTCACCTGTCTCTTCTCAACAGCCTGTAGTCATCTATAGCCACAGAAAGGGGTTAGAGGGTCAAGTCTAAATTTGAAAAATCTGTTGCTAACCCTTAAGTGGAAAAGTATAAACTCACCAGGACTCTTTTGCAGAGGTGCAGTAATTAACTTAATTAGCAATGGCCTACCTGTCAGGTTGCTTTTTAGTTGTGGACTGGGCAGAGTAGCTTTACTGAGACTCCTGGTGGTCTCTGGTTCACTGCTTTGAACAGCAGTGGATGACAGAAACAGAAACCACAAAAAAAAGGACTGCAGTGAACTCAACTGTTAATTTGACTGAAGTGTGGAAAATTAACACAATTCATGTGGGTGTATGTGTGAAATAACTGCTAATTACTTTAGATAGCAAACAGGCTGGTTTTACCACCCTGACATACAACTTTCATATAACTGATGGTAACGCTAAACTTGGTGTCTGCCAACAACCTAGCATAAGCCAAGGTGGTTCCTAGTAATAAAATTCTGTACTGCTAACAAGTATCATTTAAAGCTGTTTGTGATGCTTTGAAGCAGCCTTTTAACCTATCTTGGGTCACTGGAGCAAGACACAGAGTCATTTCAGTGGAACAATGACTGTATGTTGTGTGTGCACAGGAGAAGACCTTCTCCAGGGTACTCATAGCAGGGTGAAGAGAAGAACCTATGTGAACACCTTTTCCAAAAAATTGGATTTCTGCATGAGGAAACCCAAGAGACACCAAAAAAAAAAAAAAAAGCTAAATGGAGCATCATCATGAATCCCAAAACTGAAATCTGAACATTTTCTCTGCTGTTTTGCTGCAGCACCTGCTGTATTTGGTGAGGTGTTGACCAGCTGCATAGCAAGTCAGTGGTTTTCACCTGCAGGCAGTATACCATCCCTGCTGGGCAGAGCAGATGGGGCTGTTCAGTAGTTTATTTAAGGAGTGTGTGACACAAGGGGATCCAGAGTACATGTGGTGGTGTATTTCACATACTCCTTTTGCTAGGAGTACTTAGAACATGAAGAACTTGGGTCTGACTTCCTGTAGTGCCTGGCTCAAGTAATTGTGTTCATCAGAAGAGGTGTGAAAATCATCATGTGAGGGGTCTTGGTTCATTGAAGGCTTCCCTGTTGGAGAGACTCCTTTGTGAGTATTTGATGTCTCATGATGAGGCATGGGGAAATCTAACATAAGAAGCCATACCTGGGAGAAGCTTTCCTGAAACTGCCGCATCTACCTTTTTGGTGTTTATTTACCAAAGCATTGCCAGGTGAGGCAGAAGGCACATTGCATTCCCTATACTCATCTTCTGTTGTCCTCAGTTGATGTACTAGATGAGAGAATTTCAGTGGATGGGAGAAGCCCAGGGTGGGGAGGTTGCGGTTTAGAGATGCAAGTGATCAAGTACCTCTAAATGTCAGGTAACTGTTCCCTCCAAACAGTGAGGGAAGTATGTGTGCTGTCTTCTTTTTTCTTCTAACTTTATTCCCCTGAGCGACAGCTGTGGAGTGTAAGCCTCTGTCAGAGGAGGCACTTCAGCCTGAAAACCACTTTCATTTTTCACTAGTAAATACCTACAGTAAGGAAACTTCTCAGGTTCAACTGCAGCCTGAAGATACTTTTTGTAGGTGGGAGGAGAAGCGGAAACTTTGGGGCAAGATATTGTTAACATTTGTGACCATCACAAATATTTTAATGCCCTGTATATGTGTAAAGAATAAGAATCAGGTATAATACATATGCTTGAACACCTTTTTAAAATGAGGATTTTAAGAAAGGCCAGTGCAAAATTGATACTATTTCCTTATCCCTTTATAAGTACCAGTATGAAAAAAGCAAAGTCCATCATTCTATTCAAGGATTCCACTGGAGTGCTCATCACTCACCCTCTGAACACCTCCAGGAGTGCCTCAACAGCATACTAACCCAGCTTATTTGTCATTTGCTCTCATATTCCCTCTCTAGTGGTAAACGTGTGTGAAGTGAAAATATCTTCAAGAGGGGTTTTTTTGAGTGTTTGCTTGTTTATGTGTTTGCACATTCGTGTTGCTCACCTGGTCCTCAAGAAAACCAAACAAGGCCACCTTTCACCTGGAGCAGTAATGTGGCTCCACATTACCAGAGGGACACATTTTTACATACTTCAACTATCCCCTGATCCCAGCACAGATTAGTCTCCTAAAATAATGTCCTGCTGAAGTACCTGGTTTTGAAAATTTTTCTCTGCTGTGCAGATGTCTTTAATAATGCCAACAGTATCTGTAAAATAGTTGCGCTTACTTAAGCGAAGCCCCATTCTTCCCATCTCCCTTGCACCTTTGTTAACACTATATAATGGCCCGTGGTACCTGCTGGTTAGTTAGTGGTGGCTCGGGCCTGGGCCTCCCCTTGGTCACTCTTCTTGATATTGCAATGAATGAGCTGTGCATTGTTGCTCAGCTTGCAGTGAGTGTTTATACACCCGTCAGGCTCCATGAAGTGGATAAGTCACCATCCCAAACCCTCCTGCTCCCCAGAGCTGTGCAGAGGTTTTGATTAGGAGAAACCTAATTTGTCCCTAGCTCTTGCACATCTTTGATTTTGCAGAGAGGTGTCAGGCAATGCCTTGCAGCCACCAGACTGGGGCACAGCAGAAGCTACCCCTTCCCTGAGCTTCCCCTTCCCCTCCCCAGGGCTGAGAACCAGCATTCTCCAAAGCAGCAGCTCCCACCTGCCCCAATTGCAAAGAGGCAGGAGGTAAGAGAAATCAGATTCCAGGAGCTTCCTGCTAGGTCCCTGAAGCAAGAGAGTGGAGGGAGCCATCACCAGAACTGAAGCCACAGAACATATTTTGAAGTCCCTTTGAAAGAGGAGAAAAATGTAAATGTGTAGGTGAAGATTTGGGATGCTATAGCCTGTACTTTGTGTCCTGGAGCAGCTCTAGAGGTGACTTCAGGGGACTACCTTTCCCTGGAGGCGAAGACACAGCTGATAACTACTGTTAACTTGCAAGTGTGTGTGACCATCAGGCTGCAGTTTTTGCCAGTATCCCACCAAGGAGGCCCTGTTTCCATTTGAGTCAGAGCATAGTTCCTTTATTACTCAGCTTGGATTTGGGCAAGGACCACCAGCAGTGTCTGTGTACATCAGGTGTGGGCATGGGGCTGTGGGATTAGGAAGTGCCTGTTATCATGGTGTTTCACAATTCTTTCATGCTGAATAACTCTTCTGCCTGAGAACAGTACCTTATCTGGATGAAAATCTGCCAGAAGATAATTACCCGAGCAACATTTCTAACAGTCTGTACTGGCAGAATGGGTCTGTGCTGGACTGCAGCTTTGCAGCAGGGTCACAAAGTTTTTCTGTGGTTGTTCTAAGAACCCTGAAGCCTCAGACACCATCATCTAACCACCACCTCACTCACTGATGGTCGTGCTGGTTGCTTGCCTTTCTGGCACTATCGGCACTGGTAGGATCTGTCTCTTCCACCTGCCTACCTATTCTCACAAAATTTTTAGGAACTTGGAAGAGACACTCCTTTGTACAAAACAGCTGAAATGACGCTGTGAATTCCTGAGGTTTTAATGGAATTCAAACATTTACAAAGAGAAAATGATTGTATAAGCATAATTTCTTGTGTTTACCAGCCACTCTTTTCCTCTGAGCAAATCTCCTTACTACCTTGGCTTCTCTATTTTGAGAAGGGAAATGTGACACTGTTCAGCATGCACACACCAGTTGTGTTTTGCTGCAAGGTTGCTGCTACAATATGGAAATTGGTGGACCTTCCATCCAGGGAGGATGGATCTACTTGGAAGTAATACCTTTTCTAAAATGCAGATCCCCAAAGCCTACGGTTTGCATTTTTTCCAGGAGAAGTTGAGTGGAAGAAGCTCTTTTCAGGCATGAGGCTTGTCCGTAGGCCTGATTATCCTGTGATGGCTCTGCATCCCTGGGAGAAAGCAAAAGCTGGGCATGCATCTGAGAAGCCTGATTTTTCCTGCATTACTTGCATAAGTTCAAGACAGTTACTTCTGTAAGAATTAAGTAATACAGCAAAATATCTGACCCATAATCAGGCCTTTTACTTTCAGCACACTTTCTGACCTACTGGACCTGATGGGCAAGATGGTGGTTGTTCTTACTTCATCCTAGCTGAGCAGTCCAAGCTGCCACACATGGGTGCAGCTGGGCAGGTCAGGACCTGCTGTTGGCCTCTGCTTTGGCATCTTATCTCCTGGTTGTCTGTGGTGCTGATGCAACTTGGAGAAGAAGCTGGGTCCACAGAAACATCCCCTCCAGTCTCTGGTGGGGTGATTTAAGGGGAACAACTTCCCAGCCTCATCCCTGCCCTGGCCAGCTTAAGCTAAGCCTATAAGGAGAAACTAGTCATGCTGGGTTTTTCCATACTGGTCAGAAATGAAACAAGCCCTGCAAGGGGATTTCTTTTAAAAGACCTCTGCAGTGTTGACTCAGGTTTCACTTCTTCCTTCAAGAATAAATCCTGCTGATTCTTACAGGAGGTTTCAAGGCTGCTCTCTAGTGGCTACAACTGTCATGATGCTTTTTGGAGGAGCAGCTAGGATTTTAATGTCTCTCGGCAACAGGATGTTTAATGAAAATCTGCACAGTCGTTCTGATTACTTCACTTATTTGTAAGCATTTAGGACTGGGAATTTTTCTCCTTTTTTCCTTTCCCATTCATGGAACCATCTTATTTCAAAAAGCCATTGTGCCATGGGAAAGTGAACCTTATTTTGCTTTGGCATTGCTTTCTCCTATCATAGTTTGGGACCCCCCACCTTATTCTAGTGCTCACAACCATAATCCTCATTCTTTCCATCAGGACAAGGTGGGTGACTCATCCTGGATCGTTGCCTAGTGATGAGAAATGCAGGCTGTCCTCCCCAGAGAAGCAAGTGTTGTTCACACCTGAGCTCTCCCACATCTCATTGCAGTGGTCCCCTTGCTCTGCCTGCCTTTTACCCACCTCTTCATCTGATGTCTTGCAGCCTAAAACAGGCTCCCCTGGGTGAAATGAGCTCAGTCAGAGAGCAAGCTGACTTCTCTCCGACTTTCCTCTCACCAAGAGGCTGAAGAGCCCTCTCTGCACAAGGGGAGTGTGGGACAGAGACCCCATCCTGCTCTGCCAAAGGTAGCACCCTCTGCAACTTGCAGGAAACAGCTGCAGGGAAGAGTAGCACCAGAGACCAGCCCAAAGCCTCTTATGCTTACAAAGCAGATAAAAAGCATTGGAAGAAGAGAAAAAGCCAGTAACTCTTAACAAGATGCTTTCTTGCGCATGGTCCCTGGCATACAGTGGTGGCATTCTGTGCGTTGTATTGTCTGAGCCAGGAAAAACATAGTCTTCCAGTTTTCCAGAATCTTACAAACATTTTCAGATCACTGAAATGTGTCCTGTAGGATGGAACAGGGGTAATTCGGCCAGATACTACTGTAAACAGTAGTGGTTGGTTAAATTTGTGTTGCATCATTTGGTAACTCTTCTAGGTTTTGTGAAAAGATTTTGTAGTGTTTTGGTGTAGTGGATTTCAGGGAGAAGAAGAATGTGTTAAAAGTCCATGACCATCCTGATTTACCAGATTGTTCCATAGGCTTCATTCCAAATGGCTTCTTCATTCAAACCCTGCTGAAAATACTTCTCCAGCTGTCATCTTCTGGAAACAATTTGTGAGTTCTACAGCTTAGAACGGGTTGTTCCTTTTCATATCATTGCAGGAAAGATAGAGAAGATCAAGCCTCCTCCATCACCCACCACAGAAAGCCCAGTCTCACAGTCTGACCCACCACCCGAGGAGCCTGCAGGAGCCCAGAGACCCAAGAACCTGATGCAGACTCTCATGGAGGACTATGAAACACACAAAACTAAGAGACGAGAAAGGATGGATGACAGCAGTGTAAGTACAATTTTCCTTTTCAGTTTTTTTCCTGAGATAGACACCATGACTCACAAGAATCAACATTCAGACAACAAAAATATTTGTTTCCCAAGAATCTGCTCAGATCATCTTCCAAGAATGTAAGAATCTTAACACATTGTAAGGGCCAGTGTGTTTGAAATGGAAAGATGAGGGCCAATGGACAGGAAGAGAGGGTGTCACTGCAAATATCAAAGGCAAGTCATAGTAAATTTCATTTTAATTAATTAAGTTAATTAATACTTAAGGCAGTGGGTAGCTGCCCTGTAATTGGCAGACTGTTAATTCACACATCACCAAGACTTTCCAATGGGTTATTTTAGTGGCTCTTTGAATCTTGTGGATCAAGCATGTATTCATGCCTGTGTTTGTAGACCCCCAATGTCCCGTCCCAGCTTGCTCAGGATTCAGTGTAAGTAACTTCCCCAGAAACCACTCCTTGCAGAACTGGATTGGGTATATCCCAGAACTTAACTTGGATCCTTCAACGAGCAGCTTGCTGTTTCCCCTGGGATTTGTTTTCTTTATTTCACACAAACAGAAAATCACCCAGAATTTCAGTTTGTGAAACGAGTGTCTGCATTTCAGTCATTACTGTAGTAGAGTTTAACCCCAATTAAGGTGTTTTTTATTGGAAGCACTAATAAGAGGAGTTATCAGTTTTATAACTGGAAGTATCAAAATTCAGGTGCAACCTTTATACAACCTGTTTCCCAACAGAGCACCCAGACTCATCATTACTGTGGGCAACGTGTGCAGAAGGTAGTGAGATACAAGTGCAATATGAAACTTCTTAAATGGACATAGTGTTTGCTGAAGCAGCCACAGTCCTCCAGGCATTTCCCAGAGATGTCAGAATGATGACCCCAGTGCCAAGGAGTTCATGCTCCAAACAAACTGCTTTCTAGTAATGTTCATTAAAGGTCGAGTCTCATTAAGCATATAGAAGTGAATATTTTTAACATGAATACTGCATGAATCTGGCAGCTTTTAATCATCAGTGGTGAATATTGCACAGTAACGTAAGATACTTAAAATCAGAAGGAATGAAATGTGGAGGGGTCCTGTTGCTTTTCAGGTGGTTAACTAAAACATAGTAGGAGACCTGCCTGAAAATGTCAAGAGAGAGTTTTCCACCAGAAACCTTCTGATCTCTTCTTCTACTGAGGCAGGTGCAAAACAAGATCTCATCATCCATCAGACTCCTGCTGCCATGTAGAAAGCCAGTTCATGTGCAAGAGCATGCCTTATTCTGGCAGCGGCATCTTGGGGTCATGTCTTGGGAAGGAGCCACTCGCTGGTGTCCCTCCCTCCTCAAAGCACCCAGNTGCCAGAGGATCTCTTCCCCCGAAGGGTAGTGAGAGGCTTGTAGGAGGCATGTCACACTTTGCAGAAGCTGGGAGGAACTTTAAAAAAAACTTTTTAAAAAGAGAGGCATGAAATTCCTGCCTTGCAAGCCAGAACTGGTCATCGGGAGTCCCACAGTGAGCATCTGTCTGTCTGGTGGCTTGAAACCTCGGCATGGAAGGCAGAGTAGGACCTCTCCTAAAGAGGTGACACTCAGCCGATACTCAGTCTGCACTTGTACTCCACCCCCATGAAAAGCAAAAGTGACTTGCCCAGCCCATGAAGCAGTGGCTTATGGCTGAAATCTTCCAGAGCTGCAGTGGTCACATGCTGTTTGTCATGCACGTTGTAGCATACAAAAGACGTGTAAGATGTCTTTAGACCTAACTATCTCTGCTCAGTTACCTTAGTCCAGCTCCTCAGGTGGTTGCAGAGCTGCACATGGCCCCTGAGAAAGCAGGCTGGCCACAATTGCCTCTTCTGCAGTTTGAAGTGAGCCCTAATGTCCTGACCTGAGGTGCTGGTCTGGGCAGCATCTGGTCAGAGGTGTGCTCTGGGTGCCTGCTTGGCTGTCTGCTGCTGGTAGAGCTGGCCAGACACTGGCTGCTTGAAGATGCACTGCTGGAGCATTGATGCCTGTCAAGACAACCCAGTTTCTTTTCTGGGACAAATTCTCAAGGCTGCTCTGTGAATTTACAGAGCCCTAGTGCACACTGATGTACCGCAGTGTTGTGGTTTTGTTGTAATTCTCCTCTTCTGTAAGCCTATTGCATACAGCCAAACAGGATTTACATTCTTGCTGCTGCCTACCCAAGATCCTATTAGAGGGCAGTGTCCTGCAGAGCCCAGGGAGAGCTTCCTCGGACCAGCATGAGAGTTTTTTTTCTCTTCCCTGCCTTTTTCCACCATTGTCAGTAGAAGGATAATTCAAATAAGAAGTGCTGCACTTGTACCGCTGTTGGTTTGAGCTAGTATTTTACATGCTAGGCTAAGTAGTAACTATGTAAATGGCAAAGAGCTTTGATTTGTCAGCAGAGGACATTTGACAATGGGCTCAGGAAAAAGATTTCTGTAACTAATAAAACAAAAAGAGCACATCACTGGCATGTTTTTAAAAATATTTGAAATATAGCAAGAGAAGGAGTATAACTGACAACCAGAGTGGCAGCTGCCACTTGGAGCATTAAATCCTGAGAGCTGAACATGGCTCAGCATTGCTTGTTGTGAGTGAGGGGAACCAGAGACTTTATCAGGTACTGGGAGCAGTCGGGCATCCAAGGCTGAACAGAGCCAGTGCTGCTGCAGGAGCAGAAGGCAGCAACCATGGCCTCCTGAATGGGATTGTGGAGAGGTTTGATGTCCATGGAAACCTCCCTCATATGCTGAACACACTAGCAGTACTGATGCGTGGAGCTTCAGTTTCTCCCTACATAAGACACACGAAAAGGCAGAAGGGTGGTTTCAGTGGGACATCTATGCCGTCTCTCCTTTAAACATCACCACCTTCTGTGGCTACAACACAGCCCCTTTGGCCAGGGCTGGCAGATTTTACCTTTCAGATACAGGGGGCAAATGAAGCGCATCTGCTCTTGGAAGAACTTCACTGCTCAGGCAAGAGGGCAGTTTCTTCCAAAAAGGATGTGTTTCAGTAGAGGTTTTAACAGGTGGGAAAAAGAGAAAAAGCAGCAGCAAGAAAATGGGTGAAGCACTGATGGTAAACAAGACTGAGACTGGCCAAGCAACGTCATTAAAAATACACCAAACTGACTAATCTTATTTATTTTTTTATGACACCAAGTTGCTTGAAATCTTATACTCTGGAGTGTGCCAGTTCTTGCAATTTCTTTATTTTGTTCTTGTTTCCTAGTTATAACATGCTTGTTCAATGTACTAATGCTGGTCTTTTCCCTTTCTACCAGTACACCTGTAAATTACTATCTAGCAAGGTTACTTCTGAGGTACTTTTCAACCGCTTATTTATTTTTGCTTCCCCTTGCATGGTGATTTCAAGTGCATGTTGGTGCAGTTTGCATTTTCATACTGTGTGCCGGTGCTGTTTCATATCAAGACTGGGATGCAAATATGTGTGTGAGATATTCCCTCACAAATATTTCAACAAATATTTCAGCAAATATTTGTGTGGCTGGTTTTCTAACCCTTGGATTCTAGTTACAATTTCTGCCATGGAGTGGGTTGTAATTAGAGGGATGGGAACTGTTGCCCAGGTTGGAGCATTCCTGAGGTGTGAAATGAGAACTCCTTAATCCCTGTTAACATTTAGCTGGCAAAGCTAAACCTGAGATCCAAGCATCTTCAGATGGTGAGTGAAACTGCTGGGGCTTTCCTTTGTCTCTCATTACTATGTATTTAGCACTATCAAAATCTCTAGTATTTTGTAAGGAATCTGCACACCAACCTTTCGTCTGTGAAAGAAGAGTCAGACTGAAGTGCATGGACTCAGTCTGGTGAATTTTGTGAACCTATTCTTGTCCCTGTCAGTTGTGATGTGATGACTGATCACAGTCCCACAACTTAGCATCAGTGTTGGTCTCAGAGTAGAAGAAACCCAGACCTGCTAAAGAAAGGGTATTTACAGTGACATTTGCTATTTTAACAAGGCAATTATTTGCACAGTCCTTATCCCTACAAAGATGGACTCTGCCAAAGCAACAATTTTAAGACCAGGGAGTTGACTGCAAGCTACACTTTTGCAATGTTTTTTAGGAACAAGTTGCTCAGTAACGTGGAGATTTCAATTGCCTGTAATTTTCTGTGCAGACGTATTTATAAATCTGGACTTCTGCAATAGACACAAATAGATGGTGGTAATGACTGACATTCGTTTCTCCAGCATCAGCATTTTTTAATAAACATGAACCTTCCACTATTTCCCTATTCCATAACATATTTGAGCACATCACCTACCTCAAGACAAGTATGTGAACATTTTCTGTCCTGAAAAGTAAAGCAAAGTCAAGTCTACACCATTTCCTATTCATTAAATAATTTAGTGTGGGTTTTATCTCACTGATACAAGCCAGTGATTGATCTTTGTGTAGAGTATTTATAGAGAGTTAATCAGTGTAAGAGCAGTGTGCTTTCAGAGACCTAGTTTTAAACACAGATTGGGCCCCTCCTCCTCCATAATATCTGCACAATAATCTGAGTTACGATTTATGAACAGTAAGTAGTGATCAGAGCGTTTGATGTTGTGTGAGAGGCAGAAGCTCAGGTGTAGATTTTACATGCCCATCCCTTGGCCTTCTGCTGAGAAGAGTTGCGTGTCAGGGTTGTAAAGCGATAATGACGCAAGGAGTAATCAGCTGGAAATGCATGTGCATGGCTGGGAAAGGGGGTAGAGATGAAAAAGCTGTAGGACACAGTGATTCTGTATGCAGGCGAAAGCATGCCACCTGGCTTATCCCCAGTGCTAAGCCTCAGACTGAAGAAATAGGTTCTCACTGGAAATCCTTAGCTGAAGCTGGGCCCTTATTTCAGAAGGAGTAGCAAGACTTAAGGCACGATGCCTCTTGACTCTGTACTAACCCCACAGCTGAGCTGTGTCTCCTGTTCAGCAGAGCCCTCCCTAATCCGCTCGGGTGCAGGCAGGTGGCTCAGTTTTAATCATTGTCAGCAGCGCTGGCGCCGACCCAGCTGTGCTCACGCCGGCGGGGAGCAGCGGCTTCCGCACCATCAGCCTGGCAGCTCCGTTCCGCCGAGCTGCAAACCCCCAGCAAGGTACAGTAACTGCTGAAGTTAAGTGACATGCAGCAAACCACAGCCTGCTTCGTTAGGTTGGTGTGGTTTTATCACCTCCAAATTCCTAGAGCCTACATTAAAAGCACATCCATCTGCTGGTTTAAAGAAACCACAGATAAATGCAGATACATAGGTTGTTTTTATCCTCAAAATCTGCTTGTGTCCTTACAGTTATACATATCTTCAAATTTACAGGACATTATCCTGGGTTTGATTAATATGAGTCATGTCATAGAAGATACTCAGAAATAAATTAAATCTGCCCTCTGCAATTCTCAGTGAGGCCCCAGAGCTGCAACCGCAACATCCACACAGTAGTTTTTTGCAAAGAGAGGTGAAGACCTGTTTTTACAGCCCTGCATAGCTTCATACATTTGTCTTTCCCTTACACCTACTTCTGCTCTCCAAATTCTTCCTCTTCTATTGCAGCTAATAGTCAAATAATCCCTCCCAAATAATACATTTTATAGAATACTGCTTTTTTCACTGATGTGTCCTTACCATTAGAGCATAGCCATCTCAGCTTTTCAGCCTGAACTTCAATGAACTGGCTGCTTCATGATCTTTCTGATTTTCAGTATACACCTTCTGTGTGCAGTTGTGAGCCTGGCTGCCTTAGGACTCCCGGCTACCCAAGCCTGGCCTTGCCTAGGTCACCCTGCCTGCATTCACTGAGCTGGTGTGGGGCATCATCAGGGAGGACGCTTGCAAAACATTGAGGTAGCATTTTGTAATGTGGCCAAAATGCAGCATGTTACAGACCCCCAAAACAGCTGCAACAACAAAAACAAAAGTCTTTCCTTCCTTTGACCTGATATGGGGAGCCTCTGGGTGCTGGCCTCATGGATGGGTCTAGAGGTAGCCTTGATATCTGCCAAGACTATTTTAAAATGGAAATCGTTTGCTATTTTAAGCAAGCGACTTCCTGGGTTGTGAATTCAATGCTCCATTGAGGAGTCCCAATTCTCCACTCAGTCATTCCAGTTGCATGCTATAATTACCCCATTGTTTCCTCTGGCGGGTGTAAAACTGACACAGCCTAGTAAAAATGAGGGTTATTTTAGGTCAAACACTCTTTTTAGTAGATTAGAAGAATAATTCTGGAGTAACTATTCAAAAGGACCTTTAACGTACTGGTATCTGCTTTACTGTTTAGAAGGCTTGTTTATTAATCCTGGGCCAGACATCAGTATTTTTTTTCCTGCAAAGGCTGTCCACATTCAATGCCCTCATGGTATCTCTAATAGAATTCTGGAGAAAGTTTTCCTTGGAGCAACCAGCAACGTTTGCAGTAGAAAAGCTTCTGGGCATGTTTGCAGACAGAGGATAAATGGAAGAAATCCTGTTGCCATCCCTAAGACAAAGACTGATCCAAAGCAGAAATCTTCAAAGTTTAAGTGTCCTGAGAGTTGCAAGCCAACACCAGAGACCATCACAATGCTGTGATTTCCAGGAAGGAAGAGACTGACTGTTGTAAATTATGTAAAATCCATTTTATTTTAAGCTGGCATAAATCTGTATTCCAAATTCAGCAGATCTCATTTAAATATACGACTACTCTATGATAGTGGAGGTTTTGATTTGAAATTTATGCTGAATTTGCTTGATTTTCATGTAAATTTCAATATGCATTGGGGAGAACAGTTCTGTGTTTTATTTAGTCATTAACCCATAGTGATCTTGATAGTTTCTTGTCTAGCAGTATTTGTTTGTTGCCATCCCCCCCAAAAATCACCTTTTCCTTCTTTGCCTTCATTGCTAGCCCTGCAGCAGGCACTGTCTTTTCTTATTCTAACAAGATAATAAGATGATGCCCTGATACCCAGTCCCAGTTTTGTGACTCCGTTGTTTGGCTTGGATTGTCTTTCCTTGGTTTGGGCACTCAGAATCCTAAACATACAGTTTAAACTCCTGATTCTCATTCCTGCAGTGGGAGTAGCTCCAGCATGCTGCTTACAGGCTGATGATTCAGTAGGATTTTTTTTACCTATTTCGTTCTTTTTTTTTTTTAATGAATTATTAGGTTTGTGAGCACATTTGCCCTCTACTGGGTAAAACAGAAACTGCTTAGTCCTCCTCCCTCTTTCTGGTGGTTGTTTTGCATTTTGATGGGGCAAAATTTCAGAAACATGTCCCTCCAGGGGACCTGGACCAGCTTTGTAGCCCTGGTCGGTGCTGGGAAGCAGGCAGAGCTTTTGCTCAAAATTGTCTCTGTTGGCTGGATTTTGCCTTTAGTTCTTTGGCTTGTTCATAGTCATAGTCAAAAGAAACTAGGAGGACAAAGAATATAATAAACCTGGTAAAACTCCACCCTACCTTCAGCTCCTGAATGGAGGGCTGCGTAAATGCAGAAGTGTGTTCTCGTTCCCATAAGCAAAGTTATGGCCTGTAATTTCAGCTGACGGTTCAGGGCTGATTTCCCAATATTGCCTGCACAGGAGCCCCTAGTACCTGGAACGTTTCCCAACACAGCCTGTCACAAGCTGAAGGAAGAGTTTATTTAGTCTTAAGTTATTTGCCTTTATTCCAGTCAAGACATAAGTCCTCACTGCATCTGACTTTCTACGCAGAAGAATAAAATAGCATCATTCATTTTCAAAAGACGAGCTACTCTCCTGCAGTCAAGGAGTGTGTGGAGTGACTTGTAGGAAACATTAAAGCAGGTATTGTTTCAGTGAACAGCCACGTATTTGTTGGGGATTTTTGTACATTTTTTTTTTAACTGACTGCTTAATCATGTCAAAAGTTTGCTTCTCTGGGAAGGCTGATTTGAAACACATTGAGGGCAGTGGATTTTGGCAGCTTTGTAGTTTGATCATGGAGCTACTATTCAGTGTTGGTCAGAAAGTACCATTGCCATGTGCCTCTGTAAGAAGGCCCCAGACCCCTTTATGTCTCACTCTGCTGGGATGAAAACACGCCTTGCCATGCATGTTTGCCAAGGAGTACATCAGATACACGTCACAATAACACCTTTTGGTTTCATGTAATTTTTTTTAACCTTGTTAAAACACATATTAGAACTGTTTCTTGCTTTTTTAGTGAATTGTTTTTCTGTGTGCATGTGTGTGCATATGTATAATATGTACACAGTGTGTATGGTTTTATATGTGTGTGTATGAAAGATATATAAAGGTATCAGGGCCCACCTTGTACCAGGCTCTGCAAGGTGTGCAAATCTTCCTAGTGTAAATCTCCTTTCCTATATGGATGGAGTGACTTTTCACTCCACGAGCAGCTTGACCAGACTGCACGTGCTTTCCCACTGGCATACCTGCAAGCCAAAGACCACAGGAAGGAGATAAAAGGGGGGGGTGCCCAGTTCTGCCTGCGGGGATGACATGCTGAAATAAGCAGCAGACTGATTTCCGGGCTGCACGTGCAGCTCCAAAGCAACCTCTGGACAAAGACACCAGGTGGTTGCTGGCTCCTGGTACCAAAGCTGTGCAGTTGCCTCTTTGGAGAGGCCCAAGGCCCTGTCCCTCACCTTCCCCAGGCAGGGATGGGGCAATGTGCAGCTGCGGCTACCCTGAAGTGAGCTGGATGCTGCCAGACAACTGTTACCACTTTTGTCCTTCCATGGTGTGGCTGTGCTTTTTCTTGTGTGCCATCCCCCTCACCCTCACATCAGCAAGTGCTTCATCGCATGAGTCCTCCCAGTTTGCGCTGGGAGCCCTGCGAGAAGGGCTGGCCTGGCTGGTCCCTGCCTGCCCTGGCACGCAGTCGAGGGCATTCTGGCATGGGGGCCACAGGCAGCTGAGTGATGTGCTGTGTTTTCCCTTTCTCTCCTGACCAGGTCCTTGAGGCGACCAGGGTGAACCGCAGAAAGAGTGCTCTGGCACTTCGCTGGGAAGCTGGCATTTATGCCAACCGGGAGGAGGACGAATAACTATGCTGCAGCGTGAAGAGAGTGACCGGGCACGCCGAAACCAAAAAAAGAGAAAGGAAGAAAAAAAAAGAAAAAAGTGACACAAAAAAAACACCACAAAAGTATCAGCATTTTAGTCCAATATTTATTAAATACACAAGAAACTCGATGCACATAGACACAGAAATGATCCAACTCCTGGCAATCCTAAAACAACAAGGAAGACCCACCTAGAAAATACCCTCTTCTCCTTCCCTCTATCTCCCTTCTAAATAATGCAATGGGGAGGGTGCAGGGGATGGGAGCCCTTGGGGAGGACAAGGGTGTGGTTGTCCCCGTAGACAACCAGGGAGGGTGCAGGCTCCTGGCAGGAGGTTGGCGTGGAGGAGTCTGCAGCCAGGGCGGATGCTCATGCTTCCTGCTTGAGCAAATTGGTAGCCCTGCCTCACCCCCAGGATCACCATCCCCCCAGCAACTCACATCAGATCCTTCTGCAATTCCTTCGCCTCCCACAGCCGCTGCACCGAGACCGTCGGCGTTACTCTGGCATACTCTTATCCAGCCACAAAACACAACGATATTGCCCTCTGTTGCTATTTCTTGGAGGAGACTGAAGGGTTGGGATTGGGGTGGTTTTTTTCTGGGGGGGTGGGCTCTGCTCCCCTTTCTAGTAATTTATCTGTCTAAAAGGAAAAAAAACAGGGAGGCAGTTATTGCAAATGTACAATCCAGTAGACTCAGTAAAACAGTCCTTGTGTTGCAAACACAAGCCATCACAATTTAGGAGTGGAGTAGATGGGGATGAGAGCTAAGCCAAATGGATTACCTTAGCTTTAGGATCCTTATATGCTTGCAATATCACCTGAGCTCCAGGTTCTCAGAGCATTTTACGTAACAAAGTTTCTAAATAGAAAATCTGTATTTAGTGGATGACAACTATTTTTTGATGATGGGGAGGGAGAAGAATGGCATATGTGTAAAATCTATGAAGATGGGTAATTTGAAGTAGAAAGGTAGTGGGAAAGGGATACAAATAAAGGACATTTAATTTTTAAATAAGGCAATAATTGACCTAAGCCAGACTCTGGCCTAGAAAGAGGTATGAAATAAAGAAGAAAGATAGTTACATCTTCAACTATATTTATACAACATATAAAGCCTTTGAAGTAGAGTGCTTTGTGGAAGTCTTCACGTTTCCAGGCAACAAAAAAGCTAAAGGGCACAGTGCGTTGGAAGGAGTGAGCAAGGAAGAGCAGACAAGGGAAGAAAACATTATTTTTGCCGTTCAGCCAGTGTTTTCAGTGCTACAAGCAAACCATAGAGCCTTTAGTTATTGCTTAGGCTTGGGATCAGCAGTGAAGGATTAGCGTGGATCTGTGTGTGCGTGTGCGCATTCGTGTGCGCGTGTGTGTGCGGGCGTGTGTGTGAGGCTGGCATACCAGAAAGCGTATGGCAGTGCGTGTACTGATCATTTTCTCCAAAGCTGTTTACCAGCTATAGGGGTGAGTGCTAATTTCTTTTCTTTTTTTCTGAAAGGGGATATAAAAACAAGGCACTGAGTTAATGCAGTATTTGTGATATTAAAATCTGACCCAACATGGTATTTGCATGAGTCACAATTGCAAAGTATTGACCAGTTTTGTAAGCTGACAATTAGGAAAAGAGTTGTGGTATTTATTCTTGTGCTTTGTATTTGTATGTAGTATAGAGGCTGCGGGTTTACTCTTTCTTTTCACGCAAGAAACACAATAGGTATATTTTACAACTGCGACCCATCATTTCTGGACTAGACACCAACAANCTGGACTAGAAACCAACAAGTTTGGGAGGTGACAGAAAAAAAGACACTAAGCTTTTTTTCTATATGAAATGTTCTGTCTTTTTTATAAACAAACAATTATTGTTTTGACATCTTTTTAAAAAAGCATCAGCCGGGACACTGGTCCTCCCTTAAGACTTTTCATGGTTTCATGACCTTGCTGTGCTATTTTAGCCTGAAACAGTGAGCTCATTTAAAATGAGTACCGATACTGTGAACATACTTCTGGTGCTTTTCTTAAAGAAACACAGAGCTTACAACCAAATTATTCCCCCCACCCACTCCTCCACCTTCAGTTCCTCCATCGTGATTTCTGTCCATGGACACTATCATTTCGAGGCTTATTTTCAGGGAATTGTAGCAAATATAATTATATATATATCTGTTAATACAGTTCTGTCAATTGTCTCCCTAAGTGCTATTGAACAGAAGAAAACCCTGATTAACTGAGCATTCACTGTGATAAAGGCAGAGAGCTTATCTTAGGGATGCTCTCTAAACCCAAGCCTATGGGGAGGCATCATGCCTATGAAGGATTTACATACCTAATGAAGTGGACCTGCTGTTCAGGCATGGTAATTGACAGTGAACTGTGATTCATGTCTGCAGGTGGGTCATTACCATAAAACTGTAGGAAAAGCAAGGCCACCAATGCAGCACTCCAGTGAGACCATACATCATGTAGCCGCATCCATGAGCTCTGCACTTCTGTACCAGGAGGAGTCCTGGATCCCTCCACCCTTGGGGACAGCTTAAGTGAGATGGGGGAAAAGGGGTTTCCTGATCAGAGGAGACTGCCCTTACACTTGTGGTGAGGTGGTCTTGCGCCAAGCTGTGCTCTTCAGAGTTTCTCCCAGTATTTGCTTCCTGAAGCTGGTGCAGCCCTGGCCTGCCTTCCCAGGAACCTGCATCTTATGTCTTTAACCTAGAGGCCTGTTTTTAACTTCTGCCCTCTCAGTGGAAGCCAGTGGCATTGATCATCCATCATAAGACATCTCTTCATGCTTTGCCACGTCCTCCCCTACCGCCACACCTGGCCCACAGTCTTTGAAGTGAAGATTAAGTTGTTCCCTTAGAAAGGGGACATGATGGTGGGGAGAGGCTAGGCAGGAGTCCTCTGTGCTACAAGAATTCACTTTCATCGCCTGCAACAAGAGTATTTGCATGTGTCAGTCCAAGACAGCCAAACTTTCCACTCGGCAGAGTTTTTCTCTTCCAGAAATTATGGACACTCGTAGTCAGCAGCACACATTCCGTGCTGTGGTAACACGAGTGCGATGCAGTTTACTTGCCTCTGTTATTTCATTTGCATGCTACCAAGCTTAGGTGTTTATAAGTATACGGCAGTAATACATATCTATCTATATATAACTATATCAAATGCAACAAAAGAGCACTATTGCAGAGTTAACTTTGTCTCCACAGAAGAAACGCTCAGATCCTTTCCCGTGGCAAAGACTGGTTTTAATGAAACTATGTATTGAGAAATAGTTAAGCATTAGCATTTGTGATTATAATCAGTTTGGGGTTACAGTGCAGGTTTTCTGAACAATTCGTTTTAAAAGCTGCCAGTTTGGGCTTCACCTTGCTCCGTACTGACATTATCTGAAGGAAAATACAGTAGCATTGACGTGTTTGGCAACCAAAAGGCGGCATCCTTGTCATGACTTATGAACGAGTTTCAACAATACTTGGCTTTCTGTATGTTAACCACTTAAATGTTATCCTGCTTCTGTTTTATAGTGACTGTGAGGCCTACAATGCAAGTATATAATTATTTTCTCATTAAAACAGAAACCTGTGTTGTGTTTCTATAAAGCTGCCTGTTTCTTCACGTTCTTGCAGGAGGGTGTACCCCCACAAGCAACATGCAGCTGGAAGAGAGTGGCTTGTGTCCCACCTCCCAAGGCAGTCAGTTGGTCTCTCCTGCAGTTCTTAGCTCTGCTTCTGTCTTTCTGTCTAGAGGCAGGAGAGATTTATTTTTCTCCACTCAGTGTTGTCAGCTGTAGATAGAAGAGCATCCCTGAGTATTTCTTTGCCATTAGCAAGGTTATGGAGGGTTGCAGCGTCCAGATCTGCTTCATGGTGAATTGCATGAGCTTTCTTCCCTTGCTTCCTTCACACCTGCAGGACCTGTGCCATCCCACACGGCAAAGTGTGTCATTTCAGCCTGTTGCCTGTTTCTCACATGCCCAGCTGCAGCAAGCAGCCGCTTGCCCATTGCCACAGCCCCTTACCCTCCTTTTTCATGGGGAGCTAGACCAGGACAGACCCCATCCCTCACCCCTGCTAGGAAGGTGCCGTCACGTTTGCCTGCAAGAGCTGGAAGATGCTGGAGCACTGGCTGCATGGCAGCTGCAGACAGGCTGCAGGGCCTCATTGGGAACTGGGCACGTTCACGCCTAGCCTCTGCCCCTCCCTGTGCCAGGAATACTCAGCCATTTAATTATAACCCTGCTCCACAGCCCACGGGAGGAGGTGGTTTTGGTGGGAGTTGTCTAGGGTCAAGCACAGCAATTCAGTCCATGCTCCCTAAAATGAGCCCTCCTCTCCCTTGTGCACACGGTATCAGAAATCCCTATGGAGAAAAGCCAGATGTGTATTTCTTTTCCAGTTGGCAAATACTGCTGGAAGTCAGAAAAGTTCAGTCACAGGTTAGAAAACAAGCCTGAAAATTTTACCACCAATTCTGGTCTCTAGTCACGTCTACAAAGAAAGAGGTTACTGTCTTTTCAACACAGAAGAGGCTTTTCTGTCGTCCTTTGCTTTTCTTGCTCTGTGCTAAGAGGGGTAGCATATTTGACTTACTTGACACCCAGTGGGAAAGGAAACTCCTAGACCTCTCCTTTGGGTTTTATGAGAATTAAAAGCAGGAATTGGACATTTGCGGGGGAGAATTTAGACATTACAAAACTAACACAGTGATGCCGGTGGGTGGCAGCAGCTGAGGAATTTTTGCAATGTGTTCTGCTGTCACCAGCTGTTGGTATTTGTTTAATAACAAACACTTAGGATATCTGAAATACCTGCCACCCCGCTGCGTAGCCAAAATGGCATGCACCAAGCTGTAGAGTATTTTTACAAAGCAGTTAAGGACTATAAAAGGGACTTTAGCCATCATTTCTGACACAGTCTCATCTACGGTGAGGATACTGCACATCTCATAGTTGTAGGTGGGAAAGCAAAGGATCTCCTCGCAGAGACAGGTTTGATTAAACTGATTTCAAAGGAGGGTGAGCATTCAGTACAGTGTTTTCAGTTGTGAGTGGGCACAGGAGATTAAAAAAAAAAAAACAACAAAGGGGTCTGTAGTATAAGGAAGCCAAGTCAGAGCACCAGAAGCTGTAGCAGGGAAGGGACAAGGCTAGGCAGGTCCAGAGCTACAAATATTAGCATGCCCATTAGCACCAAAGATGAGTTTCAATTAAGTTCTAGTTATTGAATTGCCTAGGATGGGCAGTTCGGTAAACTACTAGCAGTGTGTGGGTCCAGCCAAGTACTCCTCCCCAGGTTAAAGACTGAACAACGTCCCAGTGTTTCACATTGTGCAGGGGTTGTCCTGTCATATCAGCAATAGCACAGGGGGAAAAAAACCCCTCAAACCACAAAAAAACAAAGCAAAAAACTACAAACAAACAAACAGAAAAACAAAACACCAAACCTCAAACAACAACAAAACAAACAAACAAAAATACCCCCAAAACCTCAAACTGACAAACAAAAAACCCAAGCAGCAACATTAAAAACCCCAAAATACCACCCAGATCTCAGGGTCTGCTGCTAGCTCTGGCTGAGCTGTGATTAACTAGCAACCTCACTCACTGCTTTATCAATGGAGTCTCCAGAAAGAAAGCTTTTACTGTAAGCACTAAACGTGGTATCAGTGTGAGAGCTCCTGCTCAGTCCCAGGCACATGTCATCTCTGCAGTGAAGTCAGGATAGAGTGCCACCAGGAGCTGGAAGTTTCAGGCTTTGTTCCAATCTAGAGTGTGGTGGTAGCGGCAAGAAAAATCAATGAAGGAAGAAACTTTACCACATACTTTATCACATTCTCTGTTACTGCAAACTGCACAGGGAGGATTGGATGGTGGGGATTCGTGTAGCAGCAGTGACATCTGGAGGGCAGATTGCACTGACCATGGGAAGATCTTCATTTCCAAGGATGTCCACTGGAAGCAGCCAATACCCAGGACAAACATGCTGACCGATGGATCAGTCTCAGGGCCCCATCAGTGCCAAGACCACTACAATGGTACCCGTGTTACTAGCGCAGCAGGCCCTCTTGGGATCAGCAAAGGAACAGGAAGAGAGCCATTGCACATCTCACAAGCTTCCCAAGAGGGAGATCGTTTGGGATGTGGACCCCAGAACACATTGCTGTGCTTTGCATGCACACCCAGTGCCCTGGGCATGCCTCTTCCTGTACAAGCTTCTGGGGTGCACCAGACCTCCCAGACAGCCCTTGTTAAGAGCAATTGCAAAATCCTATTACCTTGGCACACAGCTTCGTGCAGGGCTGTGGCAGGGCATACAAAACACTGTCCAAGGGGCCATGCTGCACTGAATCCCTGTTGTAGAGACTGTTGCTGGCTGGGAAGGTGTATGCAGGGCAGGCAGGAAGAGTAGGAGGCTGGAAACAGCTCCACAAAGACAGGAGAGTTTCATGTTGGGCTGCAGCAGACAGACCAGGGCTATGCACTTCCCCTTGGGGTGTCACTGAGGACAAGAGGCTGCGGCTCAGAGAGAGGCAGGATGCTTATGTACAAATGGCTCCAACAAGTACCTCTTCCTCTTGTAGTACTTGGGAAAGCTGAACTCTCTTGGTTTTACCTTAAAGTGAGCATCAAGTCCTCAAGCTGCAGCAGAAACACAAGAAGCCAGGACAATGCTAACAAAAACACAACCCTGCGAAAGCAGCACTTTGCGGCACTCAGGCAAGGCTTCAAAAGTGTTGCAAACAAATAACCCATCATTAGAAACGAGGGATGAGCTTGGGCCTCTGCAAAGCGTCATCTCCATGGAGAAAGGTGGAGTTGACTTGCTGGGCAGCTTTGTCACCCCCACATTGCATGGAGGAGGCAAAAATTGTTCAGCCCTACTTAATTGGAGTGAAAGAAGGAAGCTGCTAATGTAGGGCACTTGCTCACTCCCTGGTAAGGTTTGTTTGCTCACAGCATTCAGGTACAGCACTGGCCCAAGGTGGATGCAGACTTCCACAGTATTACCCTTTCCTGCTCCCTGCCATCTCCTTGCCCTCTGCTGTTCCTTTCTGGTTTCCATACAATACTGTCAGCACCCAAAACATGCGGTTTTGGGGGGCAGTGAGACTAGATGGCTCCCATCAGCACCAGTATCTCACCCTGTGAGCCTGTGAGCCTCAGGGAATGGAGCAGACCCTTGGTCAGACCAAGTCACCAGCCAGAGGTCCCTGACTGACTGCCACGGCAAGGCCCCATCAGCCTCCAGTCAGGCTCTCTCCCAGACTAGTGTCCTCTCTTCAGGTATTTAACCTGTACCAAAAACGTACCAAAGCACTAAGATACTTAAATACCCTTAAGGCTTTGCTCTCTGAGGGCTACCCATCACTGAACTCAGCTGGAAGCTCATGGATTGAGCTTATGACAATGCACTATAAAATGATGTGTGTAAGATAGTGGGGTTGACCTGAAAGGGCATTGGGGGACAGCCAGGTGAAACAAAAACCTTTTCTTGGTTGCATTACTCATGCCAAAAGGGGCATGATTGCAGCTTTTCTTTAATGCTGCATTTGAGGTAAACAACTGAGCCAAGATCCAGCCAGAGAAGGCAGGCTGAGCTTGTATGAGGTGGAGAGGGTTGTTTTTAAATATAAAATTAATAGCAAATTGTGGGACTTGATGTATAAAGGAAGTGAAAATTTCTGGTAGGAACAGAGGGAGAAGGGACAAGTAATGCAGGTCAGAGGGGAGTGGTATGAACAGTGTAGAATACAAAGATAAATAGGGGGAAATCTCACTGATGGGAATTTTTCATGCAGGGAGCCATTTCTGAAGTCAGCTGAAAGCATGCTCAGACAATGTGTGAGCAGGGATGAAAGCTACGGGGCCAAATGCATATTTACCCAAGCTCTCTGGAAAACAGACAAAAAACTCAGCCAGTTACAGCATGGGTCTCACGTGCTGCCAGGCCTGGACTATGGTGGAGAAGGGCTAGATTCAGCTCATGTGTCCTTCTTGGCCACCATTTGCTGAATCAGTCTTCAGCAGAAGGGTGCCTGGAAATAGCTGAATGATATCATTGCTCATGAATCCCATAGTTTATTGACATACAGACTCTCTGAGTTTATAAATTAAAAGGTAAGTCAATATAGTCTGTCTCAGCTTTGCAAGATGTTTCCAAGGAATTTATTATCAAGATAACCAAACACTAAAGGATCAAAACATTATTTCAGTGCCTCAAAGGGCTTTATTTTTCAAATCTTGCTTAATACCTTATTCCCTTCCTGTATAGAAGTACTAAATCAGTGTTGTTTTAAATGTCAGAGAGGTCACTCTCTCAGTTTACTCTGTAGGCATCTTCCCATTTTGCCCTAGGCTGCCCTGGCTATGTTTCCTTACAGAGGGTGCCTGAAGGCTCATGGCTAGACATGACTTGTTAGCTGGTAACAGCTCCCACTGGCATCTTGGAGGTGATATCCAACACAAAATCCCTGAAGGTGTGAAGGTGTTGAACAGGGGTAGTTGCTGACCCCTGGAAAGTGATGGCGTAGAAGTGCATCATGTGGCAATGAGAGGTACAAGCCCATCACATGTGCATGCTCTAAGCCCTGCCGCAGCAAAGCAACCTCACCTACAGCAAAGCAAGAAAAGCAAGCTTTTCTGGAGGGAAGAGCACAGACCTGACATGATCCTCTGCTGTGTCCTCTTGATTTTCAGCAAACAAGAGTTTTTCAGGTCCTGCAACAATTAGGAAGCTCATCAGGTGTTAGTAGTCCTTTGGCAGGTGACAGCAACTGGCAGTCCTTTCCAGGGCATCACCGGCACTCAGCTGGTGACTGGTGTGCATTGTGCAAAGCCATACTGAAATGAGCGAAGTGGTTAGGAGATATCCCCCCACTGCCCTCTTGCAGTTAGCAGGAGGTGTGAAACCACTCAGAGGAACTCACCAGGAAGTGCAGAGATTGTTGTGGGAAGAAGCAGTGCTGCTTCAACCGGAATGGGCAATTCAGCAATTATGCAATGGGGCATAAAAGCAAAGTCTTAGCTCAGCAGAGCTTTGAATACCCCTGAGCACTGAAATGTAGGGGCAAGAGAACAGCAAAACACCGGTAATAGCAGCTGTCCTGCCACACAGCTTGAAGTTTACAATTGTATACATATTTATTCATGCTTGTTAGACATTGAAGAACTGCAGCCTGGAAAAAGTTAGCAGCTGCAATATAGCTGGAAGACTGCCTGAACTTTCTTGTTTCTTTGCTACCTTTTAGCTGATACCACCCTTCAACTCCAAAATTTCCTGCAGGTACAACAGGATGCTTCAGACAAAGAAGAGGTGCAATATTTTAGTCCCATTAATGTCTTTTTATACACCCTACTGGAGTCCTAAGGAGACACAAAACCACCAAGGCTGTTCATTCACTGGCTGCCTGGGTGGGTGCTAGCTAAAATTCTCCCAAGTCGCATGCAAAGAGACCTGCATTGCCCTAGCCACCTGAACTTTCTCTAGAGCCTGGAGTTTTCTGCTGCAGCATCTTGTCTGATGCAGAGTCATGGGCCTGAGGAACTCCAGGCACATCTTCCCTGTGTGTCGAGTGGAGGTGACACCTCTGCATGGGGCTGCAGTGCCTCAGCAGTCCTTGCTGCTTTCCAGGGAGGGCTTCTCCTGCAGCAGAGCTGCAGTTTGCCCCAGGCATACCTCTGCTCTCTCCTCTGACGATTATCCCATGTATGCCATTTTCCACTACTGCCTTGCAGCAAAGGGGGTATGGACACAGTCCTCTCCAGCCTCCCAGCCACCCTCGTGGAGGATGCTGGCACCTTTCCAAACAAGTGCCCCCTCTCTCAGGCTGAAAGCAATAATTAGCCAGACGTGACTGTGGCACATATTAAAAATCAAGGCTATCCCTGTTACCTGCTGTGCCTCATGATGCCAGGTTGCCTGGAAGTCCTCAGCTGGCACTGGGAACTGTTTGCAGTGAGACAGACAGTGATAGGCACTGCCATGCAACCTCATACCCTGAAACCACCTTGGGCTGGGTTCAGCAGACTCCACCAGTGCTGAGGGGCTTGTGAGTGGTCCAGACAGGCCTAGCCCTGAGTAGATGGTGCTCTGTAATCAAAGAAAAGGCTTGAGAGCTTGTTAACTGAGTTTCTTGTCGTTTTCATTGCTGAGCTGCAGAGGTTCAGTAAACATGGCCCACTGGAAGAGCTGCCACAAGGAAAAAAAGGGTGGTGAGGCTCATAAACGTCACCAGAATGTGCCACAGCATCTGCAGCTTTTGGGTCATGCAAGTGGTTTCTTGGCATTTTTTAAAGGAATGGCGTGAAAGTATTTGTCAGGCTGTTGTGAATAAAATAGCCTGGATAGCATAAACACCCAAGTGACTAAAAGCAGAGCTAACCTTTCTCACCAATGCCTGTTCTCAGGACCCAGGCCAGCAGAGGAAACAGAGGGAGGCTGTGAGGGGTTACCATCTGCCTGCTCTGAATGTCCAGGGTGGATATCACTGTGGGCTTACTGCAGGAGACAGCTTCAGCGCTTGCTTTACCTTCCTCCAGAACGTAAATTCAGCTGCGCAAAGGGCTAACCTGAGATCTGTCAGGTAAAAGCAGCTGGATTAACAGGCAAGGGTGTCTCCAGAACTAAGATTTAAAGAAGTTACTTTACCTTCCCTCTTCTCCTCAAAAAACACTACGCCTTACACAAACCACAAGGCAGAGCCTTTACGCATTTATCATGGTTTTGATCATCCATGCTCAGAGATGCTTCTACCTCTCAGCCTGGAAAATTAGGTGGATTCGTCCATTTTCTCTTTACTGTCCTGATTTCTCTGCCAACCACTGTTCTTAACCTCCATGGAGCTGCAGGCTTATGGAGAGATGCTCATTCCTTCTAATTATACCTGGCTAGGGCTGAGTTATCCAGCAAAGGTCCTACTAGCCCAGAAAATTCAGTGCTCCTCTTCACCTTGCTCTTCTTCTTCCCCCTACTCACTCTACAGGGATAGGTGGCTTACTGTTTCTTTTTCCTCCTTTATTCTGACACATTAACCTTTCCAGTATGCTCTGTGTATATGCTCTGTCTTCCTCTAATTCACATGCAGACTTAATGCACTGTTCCCTTCAAATCTTATAAATGCCAAGTCAAATTTACTCACTCCTTCTCCAAAGCTTTTATTCACCCTTAATGCCTTTTCTCAAACTTACTGTTTTTTAAAAGTGTTTGTAGGCTTTTTGGTACCCACTAATGGTTGCCATAGAAGCTACTAGACCTACAAAAAAAATGAAAATGTGAAGTAGATAACCAGAATTATTTCTAAATAGCTTTGGAGAGCACTTGGGAAGGGGAGGGCAGCTTTTTGGTTTTGAACCAAGTTTTCACAGATTATTGACTGTAGTTTATTCAGTAGTGACATTTTAAATAATCATGTGCTCTGGTTATTTCATTTTTCCAGGTCGTCCACTTCTGCTTTATTCAACATAGGATTGCTTAAACTGTAATTCTAGGACAGTTTGTATCAATCCATTTCTCAAGTTCACTGCTGCCTGCACACTCTTGAACTTTACAGTACTTCTGTGCCAAACCCATATATGCTGACAACAATTTTTAAAAGACATGAAAATTAATGAAAAGGAGGATGTGCATACAAAAAAAGTCATTTAGCACCAGGATTATATGGGGCTTATCTAAGAACTACAGCAGGATTTGTTCTGTGGTCTGGCTGATCAGGCAGAAACCAAGTACTGCAAGAAGCCTTTTCACCTGCTTCCATGGAGAGGATTAATGTTAAGGCACACAGTTAGCTGTCAGCACTATTAATCGTCTAAATCCCTCAAGCTAAAGAAAAAAGAAGCCAACTCAGCAAAAATTTTGTCACGGATGCTGTGTTTTGTCTTCCCACCTGATGGAGAAGCCCACAGGAGACACCAACCAGGTAAGCAGGAAACTCTGAAATAAGAAAAACAAACAAAAACATGGTACCTTGGTGTGAAAGCAAGACAATGCATGTTTCTGGTGCCGCTTGGTCAGCTAGCGTCTGTCCCAAAGGAAACTGGACAGTGATGCTGTTTCCAGCTCCTCACTGCCCTCCCATGTTGTTCTCAAAGCAGCGGTGTGTGCCAGCTTCTTCCAAGTGAAGGCTTGGTGGACCTCCCTTACCTTGGCACGGAGTCACTTTTTCTCACTGTGTGCCCCATGAGGTCTCTCTGTGGAGCAAATCTGTTCTCTGGCTTTTTTGCAGCCTGCACGATGCCCTGGGCTTTGCTC
The DNA here is from genome assembly GCA_013400335.1 of Eurystomus gularis. Taxonomy (NCBI): domain Eukaryota; kingdom Metazoa; phylum Chordata; class Aves; order Coraciiformes; family Coraciidae; genus Eurystomus; species Eurystomus gularis. Next base: position 22,486 of record VZZY01006262.1, on the reverse strand, counting down.
ATATGAGACAATGGGTGAGGCCTCAGGGCATGGGTGAACAAAGAGCCATAAGTTTGCACTGCTTGTGGCCTGGGCTTCCTCTTCCTCCCATGAGTAACCAAGGAAAACAGATGTCCTCATAGGTGATGTCAGCATGTCTGGTGGTAACTGCACCTCCTGAATGCTGGACCGCTGGCCCAGGGGTCTCATTGTCTGGAACACCTCAAGATGTACTTATAAAGGCATGGTCCTGTGTTTTATTAAGACAATGGTGGGCTTATCAGCTGCTGGTCTACAGACACTGGCATCAGCATCGTGAGTTCCCAAACAGCCTGGATGTCATTTTCTGGAGATGCTGAAACAAGGCTGCTGGGGTGGTGCTTCACATACAGGCATTAGTGTCTACCATTGGCAGCTCTGGATTGCACAAGACAGCAGTCCTGGACCAGGATGCCACATCCCTGTGGCAATGCAGCAGCTGCCAGGAGCTGCTCCCCCTGCCCCCTTCTTCTGGCTTTCTGTGCAGTCTCCACTCCCCCTCCATCTCCCTCAGCTCTGTGAGGGGAACCATGTGCCTTGTGAGGACAGGACCAACATATAATTAAACACCAGCCAGTGAGGAAGCCAACCTGCCAAGCCACAGAAAGAAAGAGCATGGCTTGGCATCACAATCTGTGGTCATTTATGACGAAGATGTATTTTCCAAAGGAAAACAATTCACTGAAATAGCTGCTTCTCCCCAGTGTTTCCAACCAACTCTCCCTCTCTCTGGTGCTGTAATGCGACCGCAGTTCCATCTGGGCTCAGACCTGGGCACTTCCCAGCCCCCATTTGTGTTTACCTGCCTTGCCACTGCCAGGAAGCCACAGCAAGTCAGGACTATCTGAATGTACCAAGGAGAAGGAGGAGTTACAGAGCTGATTTACCATCTTGGAGGCAAAATGTCGTGCCAGCCAGAGACTCTGAATCACAGCTCCCATCAGCAGACATAGGTGAGGGAGCTGAAGAGGGCTTATGCGCCCACGTTGGATTCCAGTCCTGGACAGCAAAAAGGACTTTTTCACTTCAGAAGTGCTGAAGCCCAAGCTCCAAAATGCTGGTACCTGCAAAGCCCATCTGCCCCAGCATTCTGAAATGCCTACAGCCATGCTGTTCAGAAAGAAAAAGTGATGTAACTGTGATAAACTGTTTAAAAAAAGAAAAAGCAATGCTGCATAGGAATGTATAACATTGCCAGGGAGACATTAAACACCTTTATTTGACCGGACTGACAAATGTCCAAGACCTCGTGAAACATGGTGCTGACCTGGCCCCTAGACATGATGACTCTAGAGAGCGATGCCCTAAAGCAACGTGTTTCTTTTCCAGCAGGCTACACCAATGCTTTTTTGCTTTTAGACTACTCTCAATCCTACTGTGGGTGCATTTTTTTAAATGCCAAGGGCTGCTCTCTTAAGGCTCTTGAGGCAGTGCTGTGTTTGTGCTACACAAATGTATTTTAAAGAGGATGCAAATGACCCTATAAATATTAGTAATATGAGAACTGGGCCCCATGGACAAGCTGACGCTAGAGAACAGTAATTTTGAAGTCTTTGTGGCATCAAATCAATACAGTATTCATGAAAAGTACTGTGCAGTGGGAAATATTCTGAAGCCTGGGTTAAATCTTGCTTTAGCACTGTTTTGCTAATAGTGACATGAAATTACATCCTCCCATGAGAACCAGTTCTAAAAAGTACACTTAATGTGAATGAACCCTCAGAATACCCTGGAAATACGTATGTAATTTATGAGATCAGTAATGGCATTTAGCACAGTTCATTAGCTACCTAGGCTTGAAAAGCATTAAGCATAACACAGTATCACCCAGTTGTCAAGAGTGTCAGATGAATAAGCCAGGGAGCCTGTACATGCAACAAAGTGTGGATGAAAAATATCCCTTATTTAAGAGTTAAGCAGATCTGCAGCCCCTCAAGTGCAATGCCTGTAACATACCTCCGACTCCAAGATAATTAATGTCCCAAATTGAAGCCTGAATTGGAAAAAATCATTTATCTTTCCCTCTAATGTCTAGTGGAAGAGACAGGGCTCCTGGAGTGAAGCGAAACGTGGCAATTCCTCTGGTTGCTTTTGTTGCTTAAACTGGTCACAGGCTGATGCTTTGGGGTTTTCAGTAATGCTGTCTGGAACTTCCATCCTCTGGAAATATTCCAGGGTTTGGAGAAAAAGATTTGTCCCACTTCTGAATAAAAACTAAAGATACAAGACACCTTTTGCAGAAAATGTGGAGGGAAGGGGGAAGCACCAACTATTGGAAGAACCCACGTTACATTTTACAGCTGGCTAGGAGTCTTTTGGCCTGACAAAAAACACAAATTCTCTGGCAAAACTGAAATTGTCTAGCAGCAAATCATTCTAGCAGATAATTCCCCACTCCTTTCCCTGTTAGTTCTTGGGACTTTTTTCCTTGAATCAAAATATAAACCAAGAATTATTGCATAACTGAACTATGAGTGAAAAAATGAAACTCTTGCGCCATAAGTACATAGACATTGAGTAAATGTCACCTGAAGCAATAGAGAACGCACTAGATGGAGGTTTTAACACTGTTCTTCCAAATTAATCATTAATGCAGTTTTTTAAGTGATCATAATAAGTCTTCCTAGAACAGATTGTTATCTGCCTGTTATGATTCATTAAACCATTGCAGAATGAGATCATTACCACTTAAGTTAGCATTTTTCAGGCTGCCGAATATCCTCGAAGTACTTCCTGCAGCTGGGACCACAAGCATCTTCTTCGGACCTGGCAGCCTGCTTGTGCCACATCCTGCTCCAAGAGCTTCTTGTGCCTCTAGCCAGCTACTCCATCGTGCCTGCAGGTACCCTGAAACACCTGGGGTGGGTAGCTTCACTTCCCTTCCTTGGGCAGCAGCAAAACTGGAGGCTAACTTCTAGCTACAAAGCTGTATGTGGCATCAGTGCCTGCAAAGGGGCACAGCCACTGCCTTGAGGAGCTGAGACTGGAAAAAGCTTTCCTGGAGGTTATGTGCTCACCCAACCCAGCATCCAGCTCAGCTGGCCAGTTACTGGGGCACAGCAGTCACTGATGCCTTTGCATAAATTGGGAATTCTTTCCTCCTCTTGGAAATTCCCACACTGTAAAGCCAAAGGACAGAGCAGCAGCTGTGGGAGGGAGGTCACCAAAAATAGGCTTTTAATTTCTTCTTTGTGTAATTTCCTGACTGTGTTATTGAAACAATGATGTAAGGGGCACAATGCAGCAACAGGGCAGACAGGAGCGTAAAGATCAAAAGACCCAACAACATATTTGTGTAGGAAAAAGTAAGGAGCTGGCAATAAGGGGAATTCACAAGTTACCTGACAAAAAAGCACACAGCCATCCCCTGCCTCCGCAGTGACCCTGAGAGTCCTCTGGCATGTGGAGGATGCCAAAAGGGAAAAAAAAAAACCAAAGAAGCCAAAGCAAACAAAAACCAAACCACCACTCCAAACTGCAGCAATTACTTGATCAGGACATTTTCACTTCCTAAACTGGGAGAGAAATTCCCCTGGGTCATCTGACTTCTGTTGAAACTACACCAGGAAGAGCAGCAGCAGCAGTCGGTAAGTGCAGGGCGTTCTCCAGCTCTACAAAAGCCTCTCGCGTGTGAGCCAGAAAGCAGAGCAGCGCAGGGATATGCGTGCGTGCTGATACATAGCAAGGCGAGGTGCAAATACCCTCCCAGTCAGATCACCTCTTGCACAACTCTGATTCTGTGCAGCCCAGCAGACCTTTTGTTTTTTCCTCCGCTGCTCCTCTCCAAGTATGCCTCCAGAGCAGAGCTTCTGAAGAGCCGTTTCCTCCTGCGCATCTTCCTGAAAACAGCTCTCTCCAAGAAGAGGTGGTCACCAGCAGCATGGTGGGGCTGACAGCAATGAGAACATGGACTGAGCCAGTGGTCGCAGGTTCCCAAGTGGCCAGTGCCTTCTACGACACCGCACTGCTGCTGGTGGTGAAGAACTACTACAACCAGACCAATGCCACCACTCCCTCTCATGCACTGGAAGATGCTCAGCAGAAGGCTGTCTCTAATTTTTATATCATCTACAACCTAGTCCTGGGCCTAAGCCCACTGGTGTCAGCCTATGGCTTGTCCAAGCTGGGGGACAAGATGCATCGGAAGATTCCCATCTGCTTCCCTCTTCTTGGCTACTTGGGCTCCAAAACTCTCCTGCTCCTCCTGATCCTGCTGGGCTGGCCAATTGAGGTGATGTATGGTGCTGCTGCCTTCAATGGGCTGACGGGTGGTTTTACCACCCTCTGGGCAGGGATCATGGCCCTGGGATCCCTGAGGTCCTCTGAGAGCAGGAGGTCTCTGCGGCTTATCATTATTGAGCTGGTGTACGGCCTCGCAGGCTTTCTAGGAAGCATGGCATCTGGCTACCTTTTTGTTGGCTTCAGCGACCGCTACCGAGAGGGCACGGTGCTCGTGGCCTGCAGCATCGCTTGCTATGCTTTCTGTCTCCTGTACAGCATTTTTGTCCTGACAGTCCCCAAGACAGCACCTGCCTGCCCAGCCAAAGCCAAGAGTGCAGAGAAGGTGGGCAGCCAGCTACCAGCACACACAGAAGCAGGAGGGAATTCCCAGCCTTCAGAGAGCAGCAGCTCCACTCCCGTAGCCCCCTCGAAACTTACCATCATCATGCTGTTCATGGCAGCAGTCCTCTATGACTTTGCTGTGGTTGGTGCAATGAATGTACTCCCACTCTTCTTGCTCAGGGAGCCTTTAAGCTGGAATGCTGTTGAGATCGGCTACGGCAATGCTGCTGGGTATATGATATTCATAACCAGCTTCCTAGGGGTATTTGTGTTCTCCAAATACCTGAGGGACATTACCATGATCATGATTGGAGTAGCATCCTTCAGCGCTGGCATCCTCATCATGGCCTTTGTGCAGTGGACATTTCTGTTCTACATCGGTGAGTTGAATGACCGCTTGCACAAGCGAGTGCACCCTTGAGAAAGGGTCTGGGGTGTTTCAGTTTGGGAGAAGGGCTTTCGTTCTGCTTCACCCAAAGTTTCAGAGGAGGGAGCTTGGCAGACCATCACACAAGCAACTCCCAAGAGGGCTTCATTATCATTCCCCTCTCCCCACATGTCCCTTTGTACTCTTGCACTCAGCACCCTGCAACAGCCAGAGAAAGCATACACCCCTGCCAAGCCTTCGTTTAAGGCTGGCTGGCTTGTAACTTGTCACTTGGTCAGAGCCTAGATCTGAGCAGGGGAAAAATGCTCACTCTGCGAGTAGGAATTGTTGCTGGCTACCTGTAATAGTCGGACCACAGAACTGCACTAATGGGAAATGCTTGCTTCTTCTGCGGGAAGGCTTAAGGCTATAACAGAAACAAATTGGCAAAGCTTTCTTATTAATCAAACATCTTAAGATGTGATTTACATTAAGGCATTTATGACTGATGGGAAACAATAGCGAAAGATTGGAGCTGCTTTAGCAACAAAAATATGATAATGTAGTGTACAAATCTTACATTATTTATAAAAGACCACGGGACAGGTAAGAATAGATGGGGCAGCATCCCAGAACAAAGGAAAGGCAAATTTATTGTTGGGAGGTAGCCTCTGCAGCAACACAGAAAACAAAACCCAAGAACTGCATCTGTTGTGGCAGTGAGATGGATTATTCCTATCTGACAAACAGACTATCGTTTCTTGCATGGCTTTGAGGTTTTTGAGAAAAAGATCTAAGAGAAATGGCCTGAAGCGATCTTCTGTCTGCTCCTACAGAGAATAAGAAATTGAAAATCAGAGTTAGAATCTAAGGGAAAGGAGTTAGGATATTACACTCTGTACTAAGCTAAATATTGAATAAAATTTTTAAGATATTTTGTTTGTTTAGGCAATCAGGCTGGGGAACAAAAGATAAAAAATTAAAATTAAAAAATGCTTGCTTAATATTAAGTCCATTGTAAACACATGCAGCTGCACAGTGTGCAGGATGCTTATTCCCTGCATTGCAGAAACCTCTAGGTACATGAGACACTGACCAAGCCTTCACTGAGTTTGCTTCTGCCGTCAGAAACATAATCCCAGCTCCCTAAAAGCTCCCACACTACAGAAAGCCTAGAATACTGAAAGCCAGATGTACCAAGATAAGAAAATAGCTGTAGTGTTATGAAGGTACTGTTCCTGTGAAGGCCATGTAGCATGGGGTGCTCTCTCTGCTGATCAGACTCAAATCATTGGGCTCACCATTTCACTATATTCTATCTATGATGGGATTTTGGGCTGACACCAAGTGACCACAGCTGGTTTGGGCAAAGCTTCCTCTGCTAGTGGAAGCAGTAGCTGGTTTATCCACCATTGCTTGGACGAAATGAGGATCTACACTCCTACCAAAGATTTGTACTTCTTTCTGGTACTTAAGGGACAAGGTAAAGCAAAGGCCCTGCCCAAGCCAGAGGCATGTACCCTTCCAAATCAGTGGTTGTTGTTTTGGGAGACAAGGAGCAGGTACTGATAACTACATATTCATTATGTTGCAGCACGGGCAGTGATGCTCTTTGCCCTCATTCCCTTACCAACCATCAGGTCCATGTTATCCAAGCATGTTGAAGGATCATCCTATGGTAAGTACTTTGGTTACCTTACCAATCAAAAACCCCTCAAATCCCTCCATTCAGCCTAAGGTACAAAGAAATGTACATTATTGCTGCTATCTGTGCTTTGCATAAAACCAGAACAGCTGGCACCACAAATGGGAAGGGAGGAGCTGAGAAACTTGCAAGACAAGATAGTCACATCCAAACTTCCTGTCCTTGGTTGCATCATCATTTATCCACACAATTTTCAGCACATGCTTCAAGAGATTAATATCAGCGTGCAGCTCAAAGGCAAGGAAAGTATTTGAGGTGCTGCTCAAAAACAGTACTCCGGGGAAAACCAAGAGAAGCAAGATGTTGGGTTGAAGCACTGTGATATTCACACCATTTATATTTGGCTTCTTTAACTTCCAGTTTTGGGAAGGGTGGATTTTTTTTTTTTCAGTTATGCTCTCTAAACACATCTCTAGGTGATACCTGACAATTTGTTCCTGTCAGATCATGATTTAACTAACAAAGGATAACCTTTGCATAAAAATTGGCCCTTTTCTGGTAAACAGGAGCAGAAATTATTAGAAAATAGTAAAAATATATGTATTTTACAATACCTTATTGAATGACACCATTTGTACCCTAATAAACTGGATTTAGACACAACAGACAGGACTGGCTACGCATTCAAATAGCACCTCAGGCCCATGGCTGCTCGTGTCTCCTCCAAACATGTTCTGACAGCCATCCTTTACATCCTCTTCCCTTCTGTCATATGAACATGACAATGTCCTGTCACCAGTTCATTTCTACTGCTTGTGCTCCTCAAATTGCTCTGTAGCAAACTCACCTACCTACCACACACAGGGCAGTGCACACCCCAGATTAATCACTGCTATTTATCATAACATTGTTTTTAACCTCCACCATGAGCCATACAGGCTGCGCCTGACTAAAGTTGCAGGAGCATGCAGTAGAGCAGTCCTTGCCTTCTGGTAGCAGTGTGGTCTCCTGAGGTGGTGGCTACTAGCACTGTGCAGCTGAAGAAGGCTGCAAGGGGAGCAAGTTCAGAACACAGCCCTGACCCTCCTCCCAGTTTGCACATCCCACCAAGGCTTGGTACTTCACTTGCCCCATTTACCACAACAGAAACAGAAGGGTGCACTTCAGCAAAAAAACCTGTTTCAACTACAATTCAGTTTCTGCCTTTCCTCCCCCCTAAAGACTGTACAAATCACATGCATCTCCCCCTTTCAGGTATCATTTTAATCCAGTTGACTACTCTTCTGGCCTAGGGCTGAAGCAGACCCCGACTAAAATCTCTCCTGTCCCAAAGATGTTCACCCAAGACTATTCTTCTACCTCCTAGGGAAAGGAGCACTCAGTACTTGCTTTATTGCTGCTCTTCCAAGCAGCAACTTCTACATCTAGACTGTTTAAGCAGACAGTGTTCTAGTTGGATCTTTTGTCCTGTGCCTAAAAGCAGGAAAACTCATTTAACTCTGGTCAAGAACAGAAGCAGATAATAGATCATATCCTTTGGTGCCAGTGTAGCAATGACCACATAGTTCTTCCATGCACTGGTGATCCTGGATTTGCCAGGGAGGTCCTAGAGCTGTTTTTTTTTTCTTTCCCTGGTAACAAACTACGTCCTGTTTTACAGGTAAGGTGTTTGTCCTGCTGCAGTTGTCCTTAGTCACCACAGGAGTAGTGACATCTACAGTCTACAACAAGATCTATCAAAACACATTGCACTGGTACAGCGGCTTCTGTTTCATTTTGTCTTTCCTAGCCAGCTGCCTGAGTCTCCTCCCTTTAAGGTAAGGAATAGGAAGGGTATTGTCCAAAAGGACACGCTGTATTTTTAACATGCTTTCTAATCCTAGGTCTAAAGTGTGCAATATAGATGGGAAAAATAATTTTTAAAAAATTTGAAAAGAAAAAGTCAGAAGAAACAAAAACCTTTCAAGAATGAGTTGACAAATATCAAAGAGATTCAAAGAAAGGACCTTGCAAGTGATATAGCCAATGCTTTCAATCTTTTTGTTTAGTGTAGCACAAATTGCTCTAAGAAGGAATATTTAGCAGAGTGCAAGAGCCAATAATCCTAGGGGACAAAGTCTTCGCACAAATGTAGTGCTTGATATTGCAAAAATAGTAAGTAGAACCAGGGAATAATGCTACACAAAGCAAACGCTTAAGAAAAAAAAACACATTACAGGTATTATATAGATAGAAAAGAAAAATCTGAGTCTCCCTCAGCTGTTTCTTTCAAAGAAACTCTTACCACATAGTGAAGGAAATGGTTACTTCTCTGATCCAGTTGATTTGCCCAACTGTACTGCTACAGAGAGACTGAGAGGTACGATTTCAAGAACAAGTTTTAAGCACAAAACCAGATTAATTTTAAGAAAGCAAGCTGAAACAGCATCTCCACCTACTTTTCCAGAATTTTTGAAGGATCTCCCTCCAAATCTCACCTTGCACATTGTCCCCTCCTGAAGACCCTCCAGCTCATAGTATTACTAGAAACAGCAAGACTCTTTCAGTATGAATTTAAACTTAATTTTGATAATATCAGTATTTCATCCATGCAACAACCATATTTTCATTCAGATATAAGGCAGGTATTGTATAGGATAATATCTGATCCCAGCCAAAATTCTTGCCAAGTTTTGCTGAAATGAAAAAACAGTAGAAAGCCTAAAGGCACTACGTATACTGTCTCCAGTGTTATCACTTAGATGGGAAGAAAAGAAAAGAAAAAGCAAGGAGCTTCCTAAGGAAAGCTCCTACATCATCAGCTCTGTCTCAGCCAGAGCACCAAAGGCTTTCTGGCCTTGTGAACATGTTTGACACTTGGTGTCAGCAGGACTACGGGTGTGGGTAAGGCTATTTCACACTCATCATTCCCCTGGCTCTGCCTTCCTCATATTTTCCAGCCACAAGAGTGACTTGTTTCTTGGGCACAACCCTGCTGCTTAACAGTGAGTCACTGCTAGCTACTCAACCTGTCTTTAATGCAGGTTCCAAATAGAATTTAGCACCATTGTCGCCTCAAACAGGTTATTAGGTCTTAAAAGTGTGAAAGATGACAAACAGTGCCAATGTCATTGCTGGTACACAAGAGAGGCTGTATTTAGAGGCTGGCAGATCCTTGAGAGGAGTTACATGAGCACTCAGCCAGCTCCAGACATCCCCGCAAAGTTTAAGCTAAAGAACCAATGGAGGAAAAGCAAACTGTAGCTTGGGAAAGTAGTTTGCTACCTCTCTTGTAACCTTCACTTTTGTTGCTCTTTACAGTATTGTGGCCATCAAACAACGTTCAACCACTGGCTCCCTTCAGATTCTGACTGAGTGACAGAAGCTGTACCAGATAAAGCATCTTTTGGTCTATATCAACTCTGAGCTACTTAAGTGGAAGGTTCGCCAGCATTGGTCCTCACAGTCATCATCATTATAGAAAGAATCTCATTTGTGTTTCCATTTCACAGCATGCCATGGTCTCTCAGCCACTGAGCTGACCCAGGACAAAGAAATTTGCCTTGTTACTTCTGCAGAACACCATATTTCAGAGCATATGCATTGGGCAGTGCATACCAGCAGCCTTCAGAGCATTTTGCTTTCATGCTAGGCTGGTGCAGAAGGACAAGAACAGGGTAGAAATGAAAGAGCATTTCTAGACTCATCATTCAATGTGGAAGGGGAAAGTAGAGGATTATTTTTCCATTAGCTCCGTGTCTGTTCATGCAGAAACTTCAGGGCAGTTCTGTGGCTTTGGCCGATGAAGCAGAGGTCCACAAGCCACATGTGCAGCAGGACACATCTGCTCTCCAAGGGCTACAGAAGATATGACAGCCTAGCTGATCAGTATTATGTAGAAGGCCACTAAATATAGAAACACATCCAGTAAAAAAAAAAAAAAAAAAAAAGAAGATTAAGACACTTTAATAATCCCTACAATAAAACACTCCTGAACAGATGTTCATGACCTGACTTCTGGGAGGTTGTCCCACTGTCCACAGACAGTGCTTTAACAAAGCTCATAGGAGGACACCTATGACTTAAGAGCCAATACCAGCATTTCAACCCACACCACCAGGCTCTTTTAACAGATCAAGAACAGGTGAGGACAGCACACCACTCCTGCAGGCTTTACAGAGGTATAGGGACACTGATGCCAGGTAACAGTCACCTTGTTACCCCAGCTTTATGCTGCATTGAAACCCCTACCAAAAGGAACTTCATACAACACAGCAATCGGCATACGATGTTATGTCGCGGTCGGGCGCAGACGTCCATACCGCCTCCCAAAGGGGAAGGGGATCGAAGGCAAAGCGAGATACCTTCACACCAAGCTTGTAGGCAATTATGGAGACCAACGAGTATTCAACAAGTTTATTACCAAATATATTCAAATAAAACCGTATCTACTCTACAGAAATATTATGGTATTAAAGAACGCCAAGCCCACCCACTCACTCCCCCTTCCCTGAGGAGAACTGAAAACAACGGAGAGGACAGGGCAAAACAAGAATTTAATTATATCAAAAAATATAACTTATGTGTGAACGGTATGGTGTGGGTGAGTGTGCGCGCGTGTGTGTGTCGATTTCTACCGTTTTCTGGTGTGTGGTGATGGTCCCCGTGGGGGCTGGGGCGACAACGCCCAGCTGGCAGACTTGGGTGGTTCCAATGGCATCAGCAGCTTGCAGCTTTTCGGCGCGATCGGAGTCTCTCTCTCCAATGGCAGTGGCGGCTTCTTGCCCAGGTTNTTCTAGTGGCGGCTTCCTCCTCCTCCCCTGGCTGCGTGGCTTGGCTCGGGGGGGCGTTTGGTGGCAGCGATACATTTCTTTGCACGGCACAGCAAAAGGAAAGAGCAATTTTGTTTTCTTTCAAGTTTTTATACGTTGCCGCGTTTTCATGATTTCCGGGTTCCGGAGGACTTCGCAACAACTCATGGGAGTCATGGTTTTTCTCCATCGCTGGGTTAAATAAGACATTTCTTCAATATGTGGGTTGGTCTCCCACAAGTCAGCTAAATTCAAATATGATTCAAAAGGCTGGCATGCCCCATGCTTAAAATTGTGTCTACTTACATGCTAATTGAATTAACAGGGATTAAGTGGCTTCCAAGCTCCTGAACTAAGTAAAGGCAAGTTAAAAGCCCTTCAGTGACTGAAATCCAGAGGCAAATCAGACAGCTTCAGTTTGAGCCAGGGATGCAGCAAGAAGTCGATTACTCACTCACAGCTCCTTGTTGTGAGGAAGCTGCTGCCAGCTCTGCTCCCACAAACCCACACAATCTTTTCTCAGGTCCAGGCTTCACTTTAAAGTAATACCAGATGTACTACAGCATCAGACACGATGACTCTTAGTTAAATCAGCAGTGGAGCAAGATTTTAAGGTAAGGGTATTTCTGCAGAAAGACAGTGAGCTGCCCAGCAACGTAAGCGCACGCATCATTTCAATGGCAAAGGTTGCAAGAAAAGAAACTTTATATTCTAGGTAAAGGAATAATCTTTTAATACATTTATTGGTCCATTCCATTAAATTAATTGAGGTAAACAAATGGTGCATTTTAAAAAAAGGTACACACTAATAGAGAATTACAAACAGTTTTACCTCAAAGTGTTTTTCTCCATCAATACTAGTTCCATAGTAAACAATGCACAAACTATATTTATACAGAGATATACGAAAGGGTATAGAAACATGCCAGCACCAGAAGGCAAGACAACATTTCCTAGCCTGCGAGTCTGAACAAGAGCACTGTTGCCACATTTGGTCAAGTGCAGGAAACAAAAGCCTCCTTCTCATTTTCACACTCTTTACTACCTAATTCACACAAAGACAAGTCTTTTCACAGCTTTCATTTTGGTTTTTAATGGTGTGAATGGTGACTTTAGTTCTGGTGAGCAGGTTTAGAGAGGTTGAAAGCAGAAGAGTCTAGGCAATAAGCCAGCACTGTTTTGGACCCCAGTACTGACATCTTCAACAAGGAGGGGAATGAGATCCACCTCTGCTCACAGCCACCTTGCCTTCACCTGCATGGCCCAACTCTCCAAACATTAGGAAGGGACAGAGGGATGCAGGCACAGAGGAAAACAGAACAAGGATGGTGCTGTTTTATTTTCATATACTGAAGATAAAAGCCCTTTGTCTGTTTGCTATTGTAAGACTGTCCCTCTGCAATCTGTCTCCCTGTGCAGTGAGAATGTGGCACTGGCCCCAACCCTGCTGCTTGACGTGAAGGTACAGACACATATCCCAGCAGCAGAGTTAAGGAAATAGTTTTGCTTCAAAGCATAGACTACCAAGGCCTTCAGAATAGTCTAGGACAGCAACTAGCCTTTAACGTTTTAGCATGCCGCTTACATAAGAGTGACCTACCTATGCCCTTTTGGCAAGTGCATTATTTTCTGCACAAGTACTGTGCCTTAGCCATGCAACCTTAAAACTAGTCCAGGTCATTACTGAGAACTTGCACAGTCAGATACCCTGATGAGACTCCAAAGTGCTAAGCATAGAATTATGCATCGCTGTTTTATTCTGTAAAATTGGTTAAACAGCACTTCCAAAATGTTTTAAATGCAACATTCACACTGCCATAAGGCAAGTTATTCCTGTGATCCCCAGTTTTACTTTACAAAAAAAATCTTGCAAGTAGTAGCAACTCCCCTACCTTAAAAAAGACCCCATTTTCCCGATTTATTGTTCGTTGTAGTAAAAGTATACCAGGGAAAGACTGTTCTACCTGCAGAATTTAAGAAGGCTGAACATCTAATGAACTTGTTTAGTCTATGAAATTTTGCTCAGTGGTTATCAGCACCAGGATTTTAAACAGTCTGCAACATTAATCATATCCAGTTAAATTGTACAAGTTTTAACAAAAGCATGGCTCCTATCAAAACCCTGAACAGTCCCTGGTGGGCTGGAACTCTTTTGCATCTTGGCATCTGCAGGAGCAGTGCCTGAAGCAATATGCATCATGAACAGGCTATGCAGAGCCACTGCTGCAAGCTACCTCATCATACCTCCGCAGGACCTTCTCTTCCACTTGTGCTCTGTAGATGTTTTTCTACCACTTATCCTGCTACTCTGTCCTTAGCACAAGTGTCAGTGTGACAAAAATCCAAGTAGACTTCAGTGAAGAATTCATGGTTTATTCTTTGATAACACTTGCATCAGAAGAGTTCGTGTCTTTAGGGCTACACCTACTACCTTTTCATTTTTCAATGGATACCTGAAAACGCCATGATGTTTCAACATCTGTTATTGCAAGTCAGAACCTGGTAAGGATACATATGAACAATGCACAGTTCATTACAAAGCATGGAAACAAGATCTCAGTGCTTACTTTGTTGTGCTGGTGCCAGTTAAGAGCAGAAACAAACATCCCAGAAATTACACAGAAGTAACCAGGACAGCAGTGAATTATGCATCCTCTGAGACAGAACTTGGTCTGGCTATGGATTACAAGAAAAACTGGGCTGATTTAAGGAGTGTTCAAAGACCCACATACTACCTAGGCTCACAGAAAGGGTACAACTACTTTTGACGTCATTTTAGTGCACGTACACTAAAATGCACATGCACTAACCTTAAGTGACTGGACACTCAAGAAGTTACTCAAAGATGAAGCTCATGCACTACTCTTACTTCCCTTTACCAACATTTTTATTCTACTTTTCACACTTAAGGTTTGGGCCACGCAAAGGAGAAACTCCTATCCTGTAAGGATTACAGGAAAACACATCAGAATTTCACTAACGGTTTAGATCTTGACCTCCCCTAACAGCAGTTAAGTAAATGCACTCTTTACACGTGTCACTTTTTACATCTTACAGGAGTTTCCAGCTATCTTGTAGCTCTCTCATTCAGCACTGCTGCCCTACACCTCACAGCCAGGATCCTCCCCACACCTCACAGCCTCTCTCACAGTTACCCAGTGATTTACAAAAGCTCTTCATAAAGAGACTCCTCCACAGCCCACAGGAGCTGAGAGACTCACCACTACAAAACCTTCTTACGCTGCAGCAATTCTTGCAGAGGACTCCTCTTTTGAATGTTAAGTTCTACTTCCCGTGTAAGGACTTAGGGGTTTTCGGTGTTCCAGATCATGTAAGAAATCCTGTTAGTTGCCACAGCCTGGTGCATATGTTCCAACCTCTCCTCAGAATCAACTTGCTGGTGCCACAGAGCCACATACTCCAACAGGGAAGCACAAAGCATGCCTGCTTTCAACAGCTTAACCAGATAAATTTAAAACCTCTAAAATTTAAGCATGCTTTGAATGAGAACTAGTTTAAAAACCATGCTGCAGAATCAGTCACATCAGATTACAGAAAATTTAAGCTGATATTCAACAGCTCCAGCCTCAACAGTTACACTCCAATTTGAACTTCACTTGGTACTCCCCACTCAGGAACAGCTGTGACATCAGTTGCTAAATTCCCCAGAACCAACACCCGCTTGAGTTTAACATAAAACTAAGAGTGAACAGGACTTCAGTGCTGTAAGGCATAGGATGAAATCTACTCATCTGCGGGGAAAAGCAGCCACCATCCTTTCTACTCATCTTTCGTGTTTTTATACTGTAAAGGGAAGACTGTCAAAATATTAGTTCAAATTACATTTTGCTTGACTCCCAGTAATGTTGCAGAGTCAACTATACCAGGAACCAGCTCAAAAAAAAAAAAAAATCGCATTAATCTGTTGCTGGGATATAGGGAAGACTGTAACCTTAAAGGTCACACTGCTAAATGGTACCAAGTGCTTATTTTAGAAGGGAAAGATTGAGCAAAAAATTCAGTTACTGCTTCAAGATGACCCCCTTAAGCACTTCCTTTGCACAGGAAGAGTAGGTTCTCATTCTGGACCTCACAGCAACTCAAAGCAGAGTTCTCATTTACACCAAATAAGTATGTATTGACAAACTGTAAGCTTAAGTCAAAAAGCATAGTTTGTTTAGTACCACAGAGTTAACAATGGAGGCTGAATTAGGAAGGAAGACCTCTTTAAAAGTCTTAAACTTGACTTTTGCACCCAGAGAGCATCAGGTCATCAGCCTGACAGTTAACACATTGCTGCAGTAATTCGTCTTAACAGTTGCTATAAAGCCACTAAGCTGAGTAGGGAGGCTTCAGGCATACTTGGTGTTTATGAAAGGATAAAGTCCAAACCAGACTGCTACCTGGTAGGCTGTTACGGAACACAGAAGTTGCACATACTCAATTACTGCTCAGGTTCTTCTCAACAATGTTGTCAGAGGTGAAGTAATGACTCAAGTTTAGCAGTAAGAGTTTGGTTACTTATTCCCCCAAATCCCAATATTATACTGATATTAGTCCCAAATGCCCTCACTTAGGATGGTTTAAAAGGACTTATCTGCATGTTGTTAAACCAAGACCCTGGGAACCATGGCAGCATTCCTAAGGCCATTAATGCCAAGCAGGCATTTACTTGAGGCTGGACCACAAAAGAAAGTGGGGGAGGGGGCTGGGGCACGACTTGCAGAAGACCAATAAAAACTACTAAGAAAATAGATCTGTACCAAAAGTAGTCTTAAAAAACTTGCCATGTGGTTCAGTAGAGACAGGTATGGACACTATGTGTACCTAACAGGGTACCCATCCACCCCTACCAACCTGTTTAGGGCAAGTTTCACACAATGATGTTTTGTGTAAGCAAATATTTGACTCTTTTTGGCTTTTGGCTTCTGCAAAAAAACATGGGGAGGAAAAGCAGAGTTCTACCTACCTACCTGCCTACCACCAGGCACCTTAAGTGACCAAGCCCAAAGTGGCTCTAGTTCAGAAAAAAGAGAAAAAAACAGGTTTAAAGCATGGACCAAGAGAATCCTACCATGCAACTTCCAGAGCTAGCTTTTATAAAAAATTACACAAAATACTCATTCTTGCTTCCACCATTCCCATGCCTTGAAAGGCTGCCATTCAACTCACTTCCAGAGCTAGGCTGATTTTGATCCCCAAGTCAGTCACAAGCAC
The DNA here is from genome assembly GCA_013400335.1 of Eurystomus gularis. Lineage (NCBI taxonomy): Eukaryota > Metazoa > Chordata > Aves > Coraciiformes > Coraciidae > Eurystomus > Eurystomus gularis. The sequence continues at coordinate 5,886 of VZZY01006262.1, read as the reverse complement.
ACTTCAGCCAACTGACATTACTTCATAATCACCAAGGTAAACAAAGATACTAAGGATGAACCAACAGCATGCCACACTCACGAAAACCACAGTTCATGCTTGCATCACAGGCTATCTGCAGGTGGTGTTGGTATGTTTTGTTTAGGACCAGCCCAACTGCCACACATAAAAGCATCCAGAAACTATTCTATCCAGAGGGAGCACATGGGCAGTAGCAAAACAGAAAATATTCATTTCCAGCCTTTCCCTGTCCATCCAAAAAAGGGATAAGGATTGGTTAGGGAGTACTGTATCATAGGAATTTATTTTTTTTTTTTTTTTAGCAAACAAAACAGAATGGTAATAAAGATGTCATTTGGCACCTTGCAGTAGAGTTTTATTTTCATCTTTTTAGTGTTCCACTCATCAGTTCCTTCTAGACTAAAGAGGTAAGTTTTATCAAGATCCCCGTGCACTTTTACTATGAACCCCCAATCACTCCATATGATAAAGAAGGAACCATTCAAGATAACTCAAAAAGATGAAACATACCCCTGTTTAAATACAGAAAGTGAGGAAAATATTGAAATAGTTTTCAGAGCGTCTGTTCCAGCCTAAGTGCAGCTGGCATTTCAGTTAACTTGACAAAAAGAGTCCTTCATACAGTTCCAGTATGTCTAGTGGTACTGATCATAGAAGTGCTAGACTGTCCATGAAGGTACTTCTTATTTGGTCTCTGGCTTGTCTTGCAATAGTGGTATAATTGACTCCCACGCCGTAAGGCACTGAAGAAAAAAATAAAGATTTTAAAAATAGGTTGCACATAAATTCTCGTAACTTCTGACCAACTCTTCCAGACCAACAAAAAGCAAGTTCCAGTAAGGCAAGCTAGGCCTTTACAGATTATTACAGAAAGGGTAAAAAAAACCCAGAATCTCAAACAGCAAGGAAATCTTCAGAAAGAATAGCTGCAGCTTCCAAACAAAGAAAATCGAAGCTTTCCAAAAAGTCATCAGCTGGCCCAAACCATTAAAAATAATCAGAATATACAGGGTTTCCAAGCATCAAGTTGTGTTATTCTGAAGCGGAGAATACCACAGCTTTTGGCTAGGCTGTTGAAATGCACGTCTTTCAAGTGTGACTGTGAGAGAGGGTTGATTTGGACAAAACAGCAGCTATAATAAGACTACCTCCAGCAAACATTCAAAAATCCCGTGCGTTTAGGGAAGGTAGTACAGGGACACAAATGTACTCCAGTACACCTCTGGGACTTGACTCACTGAACAACAAATTAGTAATAGCTGGTATAGTAAAACAAAAGTGGAGTCCAGCTTCTGGTTTATCAGAAAGCCACTCCAGGCTTTGGAGTCATTTCCCCAAACATATACTTACTCTAGTCCTTGTGCTGTGTATCATTACTGTCTCGCAACCATGTACAGCCCAGAAGTCAAACTCAACAAATATAGACTGTAGAATACACATTACTAAACACTGGTAATAGGCAAACTCATCACCAGCTTTTACATCCACAAGTTGCTGTTGTCAAGCATTGTCCTACTAATCTTGCCGATTGTACAGCAGGTGAATAGAGTATTTCTAGTTGTGCACCCTGAAGTGATAAGATGCTTTCCTAACAGAAGTATTCCTTGCCGAAGCTACAAGTAAAACTAAGATGTACAGATTTAACTGTGAATTGCAGAGGCACTGTTGGATGTTTGGTGGCGTCTAATACCCACCTCCAAAGCAGTCTTAGAAGAGAGAAGAGACCAGGGTGAAGGAAGTTCTGTGTGATTAGTTATGAATTACTGACAAGGCAGACATTGAAAGTGGCAAAGGAAGTATGTATTAGTATTACATAAAGAGGTAACTTAGCACAGGAAGAAGTTTGTAAGGTAGATGTGGAAAAACGCAATAGGCAAGAAGATTAAGTATGTCACCGTGCATAAGCCTAACAGCATCTAATGTATCAGCCACTGCACTGGGCAGCACTGTTCTAACATGAAGGAAAAATAGACTGACAGTGTATGCAGTTAGATGTCAAAGCCATTAAAAAAAAAAATCTGACACTGAATCTCAGGTACACATGCACCAACTGAAAAAGGGCAGAGGCACTTCATTAGTTACTTCCAGGACTAGCATACGAGGGACAGAACTACGCACAAGGGGACAGAGATTAGAATAATTTACGCATACCAGGTGTGATCTATATATGGGCCCACGGATGTACATTAATCCACATAGTTTAGTTCATAAAAGGCAGAATCAAGTGATTTTCTAGTCTGGTAGTATTATGAGAACAGAATTTGGGTCTTTTTCATCGCCACTACTGTTGCTCAGTAACGCATTCAAGTTAGGAACACAGGACAGACAAGCATCCATACTGAAATGCTGTTACAGAGCTGCGTTGCAAAAGACACCTAGTCTTATGCAGATCACTTGAGCATGACCAGTAACTTAGATTACACTAAGCTGCTGACAATGAGCAGCTACCACAGCACTAGACAACTGATTTAGATGTCCAAGATTCTGTTCTTCAAGACAGCTTGAAGATTTCCTGAAGAATTACCACTGCCTCAGAGGAAAATAAACTACTCATTCTAGCCAACACTCCACCAGTGGCACATACCTTCTCGTAGTACTGGATGTTTTTATCTGCCATCCCCATGAGTAGCTGCCTGAAGTCTTGTCTTTTGTTGTTCTGCCATCTCTCCATATCTGCTTTCAGGTCAGCATTGAAACACTCTACTCGGTCTTGACATTTCTCAACATCTGTGGGTACCTGCATCAAAAGAAATGATGATTTAAACTCTTGCTGAGAGCATCAGACTGATGAATTAGCTCAAATCTCACTCAGCAAAGCTACAGAGGAAAGGGTAAGTTAACAGTCTAGTAGTTACCCTGAACAAACTCAGCTGTGGCTGCAGGGAGAAGACCCAAAATCTGTATTAATGAGAAGACAGGATTGCTCAATTTGGCTGTTGGTGGGCAGCTGTGCTTGCCCATCTCCATGCCAGATATGAAGGTAGACTGAGGAAGAGCTTGCCAGAGGCAACGTGAAGAGAAAAACCACTTGGCATAAGCAGTAGGTGCCTAGGCTCAGTTCCTGGTTCTCAAACTGAGCAGCTTGACTACAGCTCCAGAGGAAGCTCTCTCTCCTCCTTCCCATTTACAGTTGCACTACGTATTTCCTGATTTACACTAGTGTGTATGAAACAACAAATATTTAGGTTTGTCCAAAGAGCTGGATCAGAGACCTCAGTGTTCTCTCTCTTGAGCATAGTATACACACAGCAGTGATCGGCTACAGTTGCAGAATAAAATTCCTAAACCCCTAGTTTCTTGCTTCCGGTTTTAATCTTATAAGCTGCCTGAACAAAAAGTAAGTGTAAAGTCCTGACAACCACCACTGTAGATTGGCTCATAGGCCTTTGGGCTCAACACTGGATACATAATCACACAAGCTATAGGAGAAATCTTGAAAGACAGCCATTTGCAAGCCTAGGTAGAGATTTAAATGGCTTGTGATAGTAGTCACTAGCCCAAGGTAGATGCATATTTGGCCAAAGGAGTTGGTGTTATTTGCGTATGTTTTAACTAACACCAGGTATGCCACCAGGCAACTACAGGAAAAATATACAAGTGTTTCCTTAAGCCGGAAAACCACAAAAACCTTTCTCTCCCTTCTCCTTGTGCTGCATGGTCCACACAGACGGGAAGCCTGTAAGGATATGCAGACTAAGCCCTTGACCTCAGAAGAGGAAATCACTGTGCTCTAGCCCCAACGTGAGAAGTGAACTTCCACTCTGGAAGCCGTGACTTGCACAAAGGTAAAAGGCAGGATGAAGAACATTTGCAGAAGTTTTTAGTGGCTCCTCTCATACTTGACACTTTCAGGAAATTCCCTTTTTCTCTGAGGGATGTGAAGGAAGGAAGAAGATGAACAAACCATGTAGGAAGCTTTTAATGGGTAACAACATAGGAAGTTAGAGGTGTGCTACTACCTTGCAGTTTGGCAAGGTACATAATTCAGGGAGAAATATCAACTCTGGTTCATCTTCAGGACATGGCCTTAGGGCTGATCACCGAAGTATTATTATACCAACTAATACTCAGAGAAGCTTCTGCACCTGTTCTCTCATAAAACTATTCAAGACACAGGAAGCATGTCCTTCATATTAAAGGGATTTGAGTACCCCTTTATTCACACAACTCAATTTACACTACAGGCAGCTACACACTTCCCCCACCTATAGCTCTTCTGGCTATAGAATCCACTCTGCTACAATTCCAGACACGGAGCTCTCTCATAGGCTTCAGACAAGAACTACCAAGCCAGTAGCTGGAGGATTTAGAAGTTGCTCCCCTCACGGCAAGTATGCCTTCTGTCACAGTTATACGTACTCCGCTACCTCAGCAGGAAAGTGCGGGCTACCAAGAGAAAGTATCGTTAAGTTTAGAAGCAAAACCATGTAAGATTTCCCAATCTAAGTTAGGTTCTCAGCACTCACCAGCTTCCTGCTTTTTCTGCCAGGATCTGAAACCACAATGAAGCTATAAAACCCACAACAAAGCTGTTTTTTCTCACTTTCAGTACTCTTGTAGGTCAGGCTGAAAGAACTGTACAAGTTTAGAGCTACAGGGACAAGCCAGTGGTAAGCAAATGGGTCATGTATGTTCTAACTAAGGAACAACAGGAATGAACTCCAGCTCAGTCTCCACAGGCATCATGAAAGCAGTGTCTGCACACAGTCCCATTTGGGAGTCTGTATCTATATACCTTTCTTTCCAAAACAGCAGCTTCCCAGTTGCTACAAGTTGCAACTCAGTAGCTGAAATAAAATTTTAACTTAATTAACAGCTTTTAAGCACTTTGTATCTTGTGCAATATTAATGATAAGAGAGGTTATAGTTCTAACATCAAATTTGGGTATGAGTTGATATACAAGCAGATGCTTTTATCTGCTTTCACCAGCAGCGAAACTAAATATTAGCTACCAACTAGGAACTGAGAAAAAGAAAACTCAACTGTGAGGAAGTTGCTACTTTCTTACTGATGGCTGCTCTCCACAACTTGAATAGCTCAAAAATATCCCCAAACCCTAAAAACAAGTGACAATTGGCTCAAACTCCAATACACTCTGGAAGGGCCCATCACTGCTTTAGTAAGCCAATTTCAACTGAAAAGAGATGTATATGCAGGCAAGAACTGAGTATGAAATTTCATATTCAAAGTCTAGTCACCTTATTATAAGATATGAAATTCTGCACCTACCTCTATTTCTCATTGCATAGCTCTTGAAGAGACCAGAGTCTAAGTATGCCTCACATTTAAAATTCAGCATGGTCAAGTGCAGATGGCATTGGTTGGAGCATAAACATGTCCACTTTAAAATTTCTCTACAGCATCATTACCAAGTAACCAGTAACAAGTCCTGAAACACAACAAACCTAGCATTTATTAGGCAATTAATCTCGGTATATGGTATTTGTACCTTCCTAGCTCTCTGGAATCATACACTGCTACAAGCCTTCCCCCTAACCCTCCAATACACATCATCACCTTCTACTCCAAGTACTGCACTGCCATATTCACTGTTCCCATAGATCACCATATTGAAAGGCCTTGAGGCTGACAGGATAAGTTAGGTCATCAGAGGTGGACTTCATCTCATCAAAAGGAAACCATGCCTACACTTTGTTACATTGGTTCGATTACTGTAAAAAACGGCCATATAACAAGGCACAGACAGTCCAGTAGGTTTCTACAGTGTATTGAAGATACCTTTCCTGGCACATGTGCTAGAGGAGCCAACAGGGAGAGATGTGCTGCTGGACCTTGTATTAACAAACAAGGGAGGACTGTTAGGGATGTGAAGGTTGGAGTAGCCTTGGCTGCGGTGACCATGA